>RMBW01000169.1:0-42325 GCA_004009845.1 Davidsoniella eucalypti | reverse complement strand
CACCTTTCCACAAATACAGCTACATATACATAATAGCTGTACATACATACATGGTCTAGCGTAAAGTCTGTCGTGAGATTCACATCCGATATGACGCTTGGAAGTAACTGTCCGTGCGTAATATGTACCTTTTTTGCACCCCTGACATGTTCTTATTACCACGCCGTTTTGATATGTCCTTTTTCCTACACTTTTTCTTCCTTTTCTCATACTTCATTTGTACGTATAACGTATCATAACTATCATGAATATGTATACCAATATACTATCCATAAAGTCAACTCAACCTGTTCTGGAACAAAAACTTCAACAAATATGCAACAAATGCAGCTTCTCAGAAGCCAGGAAGAACAACCTCCAGCACGAATTCCAATGGTAGGAAAATGACCAGATCAAAAGGGCGTGAAAGTAAGAAAAATTATGGGGGTGTAAGAAAAGGTACATGTCGAGGGCAAAAAGGTACTTCTTAGCGTTGTTCTAGACCCTCTTACACGACAGAGAATAGACGCTGTAATATGTATACATACAGATGTATATGGTACTGTAGGTCAACCTAGGTAAAGCATCGCTAAGAAGGAGTAAACCTACGTCAGAGGGAACTAGGTCTGCCTGGCCACATCTCAAGTGGGTCTACAATGTAAGTATGTACATCTGTAGACTAAAATTCACTTTGTCTAGGGGAATAAGAGAAGAAGAAAAAGTACATAACTAGATAAAAGTACTTGTAAAAAGAACAAACAGTGCTCTCAACCTTGTCTACTAGCTTGAAAATTCAACGCAATCAGATAAGAACCAGATAGAACAGAATTCATTGTTAAAATTGGCTTAGATGCAACACTGGGAAGCAATCAATATATCTTACCAATATATACTCTGGTGTGACATGTTACAGTACTGCCTCGAGGTATTTCGCGTAAACGGAACTTGCCTACAAATATATGTAGCACGGTCCACATGGCAGGAAACAAGGTAGAATAGAAAGAAAGAAAGAAGGGAAGAAAAAGAGTTATTATGCAAACAGAGTTTGCTAATATGGGATATTCCGTGTGTTGGTGTTGGATCCAGTAAAGCCAGCCAAGAGGAACAAGAGAAAACAGAGACTAAACAGAGGCTAGATTACGTAATGTCGAGGGTTATAGCTAGGGTTATGTCCATTTTTAGAATACTTTGATTGCTAAGGTTAATCAAACGACATTTCCGGCTCTTCTCGTGCTGTTTGCACTTCATTTGATCATGCCAACACAAACCTGTGATAGCTTCTCCTTGAGTCGCTCCCTCACAATGAAAACACTTTGGGTTTCCTCTGTGTTTTCCAACAACCTACCAGGGGGACGGCTGTAAAGAAAGTTTAGCTTAACCCCTCGATCCTCCGACGCCGACCTCGCGATAGTTGTCTCCTTGAGCACCTCTGAGCACTCTAATCTTTTCCTTTGTGTCTCTGCCAACCTGCTAGGTGGACAGTGAAGAAACAAGTTTAGCCAGGCCAGCGCTGCTTGTCTTTTCCATTGCTTCCCCCATATGGAATCTGCTCTTGTTTTCTGTGTTTTTCTGTTTTTCTTAAGTAGTTCGGACCTCCATAATGGGGTCTTCGAGAACCATTAGGGTTTCTCGACGTCTAATGGCCCACTAGGGTCTGCTCCACGTGAACTACATGAAGACGATAAATAAATCAATAAATACCCAGTAACTATTTGATAACATGCTAAACTGGAGATGAATGGTGATACCCATAACGCAATAATCTTCTAATAGCGTTGTGATATTAAATTTAAATTTGTTATTATTAACGAGCGGGGGAAATGTGATATTAATATAACTATACGTGTGTACTTTGGCTATCGTTTTGCAAACCCTATAAAATCCAACAAGCCGAGAACCTGCTTTAGTGCTGATTAATTATCTTCAGCCACCTAAGTAAGGACTGCCATATTATATACAAATAATCAACTATGCATATATCCCAGGTTCAGCCGTCTTCTTTTCCTCTCGAAGTCGTGTTTCCGTGTCGTACAATTAGACAATTAGTTTTATATCATCCCGCGATATATCTGCACCTATACATTGTCCATACATTGTAACCAAGAGCCGAATCCTTTTCACAGTATCTTTTTCTTAATTCCAGCCTTGTCAGGCTTGAAATTTGGGCAATTCGTGCTCTTTATCATCCGCAACATATGTATCATCGTACAATTAGAATCCATCGGGGGCTCTATACCACTTACCATCGCCAGTTGTATTCGTTCTCCCCGTTTTTAGTGTGAAGAGAATACCCCAGCTCGAAAATAAATGCTGGCTTGGCTTTCTTTCTTTGTCCGACTACGAGCCTAGCAGTCTTTGTTTCGTTTCACAGCTGCTACATCCGCCATCTCTTCCCGATCCTAGAAACGCCGCATCACGTCCTATGCCGAGTCTACCACGGCCTGCCTCGAATTCTACCGCAAGAGACTATATCTTCCTGCCGCTAGCTGAGGGGGACTCCGTGAACCTTGTCCGTCTTCGATGTCCGTCCCATCGCACCGGTCGGCCGATACCCGCACTGCCATACAGCCTTCAGTAGCATCTACAGCACCCACTATCACCGGTGGCCCTGAGGAAGCTACCGGACTAGCATCTCTCGCCTTACATCGACAGTACCGCCCCGATGCTCTCCCGGTTGTCCGGCATTCCCGGCCCCGAGTTTCTCCGAGGCCACCTTCACAGCACCAGGGCCCATGGATCCAGCGACTGGACGGCGGTGGATTCAAGATCTGGGTTCCTGGCTTCCGGTGTCCCTGGATCATGACTGCGATGGGCTGCTGTCTCTTGTTCGCTTTCTCAATAGCGACCATTGCCATTAATAGCGATGAGGGTAAGCCGACTGTTTTGCGCAGGTAAGTTGCAACACATATACGAAGTACTGAGTCCGACTGCCACCTTTCACTTGATCACGCTACTAACATCACTGTCTTTGTCTCTGCCTTTTGCAGTTCCGCCTTTCTAGTCGCCGTCACCGCTGCTATCGAAGGTGTCTACTCGGCCGGCGTAATCATATCCGTTAATAGCAGTCCATGGGCTCAAAAACACCGCCATGAATGGCTGCTTAGCTGGCTGGGAATAATCTCCGTTAGCTCTCTATTATCTTCTATATATGCATTCCAGCGAGTTGCTTGGTGCCGCCAATACAATCTATGCGCATCGTCAACCCAGAATCGTCCCCATGAATGCATCAGCGGGCTTAGCACTACCTCGGCCATGGCAGGATTACGGGCAGCTATGCCGTAAGTGATACCAGATAGAACTATCTCTACCAAAAAATGCGTGATTGTATGGCTTCAACTCTATAAACTAACTTGTCTTTATCTTGCAGTGGTATCTGGGTGTTTGCTGTCTTTTGGTATTATCTATGGCGTGCTGCTCAAAAGTCTGAGTCCATTTCTCAGCCTCAGCGTAATGGCGTGCCACAACGAGCCGTCAATGATGTTGAAACCATTCAGCCCGCCATCTGATCGGCACTGAGTATATGTATCCAACTACTAGATCTAGAGTTATATGTGTTGATCAGAGAAGAGTACATCATATCTCAATGTAGAGTGGTTGTGCATGTATATCGTTGAGCATTCATTGTTAGTATATAGTACGCTTTGTGACACTTACTCATTCAAGATGGGTAACGTAACTAGTCTCAAAGCACGCGTCATTGCAAAGAAAGAGAATTTAGTGAGGATCTGACTCTCTGATTGTCCCATTATATGCCATTGAAGTTGCTGTTATCGCTTAAGTCTACATCCTAAAAAGAACTGAATAACTTGCTATTAAAAAATAAGAAACAAGATTCAACATATCCTCATCAAAAGATCACGATATTCTACCGGAAATACCGCAAAGTATGGAACATGCCATCATAGATGAACGCCACTCGCAAGACAAAGAGCAAGGCCGCCATCGAAATATACAAATCTCGACCCAGCCCCATATCATCGGAGTTGAAGACGATAACGGAAACGATAGCAATGATGATACCCGCTCTTCGATTTCAACGAACCTTTCCTCCATGATCCAGATACCACCAGAGCCAGAACCAATCTATGGATTAGACAGTAAGAGTGATGGAGTACCCGAAATGTCGCCCCGCCGCCGCTTTTGGGTTCTCATAACACTGTCTGTAAGTGTGTTTCTCTATGTCTACATTACTTTTTTCCCCTCCACTTCACATTGTTAAGCTAATACAAACTTGATTCTTTGGGGCAGCTGGTCATGACTTTGTACGAAATCGAAATGCTGATGATGGCGATATACCTGACACACGCCGAAAGCATCAATGCAACAACTCAACGCGTCGTTATATGGACTATCGTGCCCTTTAACGTGGCTGGTTCTATCACTGTCAATATCTGGTCCAAAGCTGGCGACCTCTGGGGATTTCGAATCATGCTTCTAGTGACACTTGTGTTCTTGTTCGTAGGAAACCTTATACTAAGCTTCAGTAAAACAACATCCCTTTTCCTCATTGGTCGCACTTTGAGCGGCTGTGGACTTCCAGGTGCTGTGGTTCTGGTCTCGGGGATTACTTCAAGTACTTTGTCACCCCAGTAGGTACTTATCCAACGCTATATGATGGACTGTAAAACATTGCTAACGTTGAAATCATGTACAGAGATGCAATGAAAGCAAAAGTGGCCACTTCTATTATCAGTGTTGTGATTGGTCTTGGATTGTTCCTGGTTGTAGGCTATATAAACGACAACAGTAGCACTCGTAGTCTGGGGTTTTATATCAATAGTAAGTACCTAGTTACAAACATCACTTGTTTTTTCCCCTTTGTTGATATGAATTGTCTCTCTCTACTACAGTCGGGTCGTAGGTGGCTAACCCATTACCTGGTGATTTATAGTGCCCTGCTCTTTTATCTGTTTCATTTTGACCTGGTTCAGCGTCAAGCTACCACACAGTAAGGCAACATTCAGAGACATCGTGCGCTCGCTTGATCTTATTGGCACCCTGTTTTTATCAGGGAGCTTGTTCATGTTCTTTCTTGCCTTGTCTAGCGCTGGCTTGTATGAAGAATGGAACTCGAAGTACATTGTTGGACTTCTAGTTGGAAGCGGGCTCACCTTGATTGGCTTTCTAGTCGTCGAACTACACTATGTCGAGTACCCCCTGATGCCGCTACACATCTTTGCTAATCGGAATGTGCTGTCGGCTATATCCTCGGCCTTCTTCCAGCACATACCTTCGTCAGTCGGCGTATACACATGGCCCTATCTAGTTGTTGTCTTCTGGCAGCTAGAGGTATCCTCTGCTGCTTATTACTCGGTTCCATTCTATCTAGCAATGGACCTCAGCACATTAGCGTCGACTGCTGTGCTTGCAAAGATAGGCAAATATCTACTCACAACACGTATTGCGAATATTCTATTGATAGTTGGAACGGGCGTTCTGATCAACGTCAACCCGCTGAGTAGCCAAAATGCCCAGCTTATCGTCATCCTCGTCATCTTTGGTATTGGAAGTGGTGCAGTTCTTCCGCCTGGTAAGGCTGCGATCCAGGCTAATGTATCGGCACAATACTACAGCGGGGCTATTGCTATGACGTCTATGGTACAGCATTTTGCTACTGCTTTAGGTATCACGGTCCTATTCATGATCCAAGGAATTGAAGAATTCCATGCCGGAGATGACATCATCAGCGAGCTAAATTCTCAAAATGGCACTAAAATTGACTTCAACCCAATGGGAACAATCCAGGAGCGATGGGAGCAGATCGGAGTCATATTGTATGATTACAAAGACACAGATGCCGTGAAGCGTATAAAACGGAACGCTCTTCAACATTCCATGGTTATGCTGTTTGCATGTGCTTTGGTGGGGGGCATTTTAACGCTTTTTATGCAGGATCGTGAGTGGACGAATATTAGATCCGAGGTCATGACGGGCATCCAAGCCGAGGAAGAGCGTCGCAGAATCGCCCAACGACGTAAGGATACAAGGAGAGCACGTGCTGCTGGAATCATGGCGTAATATGGCGTGAATTTGCATCGTGGAGTCAGATCTAGCACGAGCATATTTTTAAAAAAATAGAAGCTATTTTCAACAGAACTATTCTCCATGAAGGGATAAAAATAATAGAAGGATACAGTAGATACAACTGACTAACTAGCGCAAGTCTGGCCACCGACCAGCAGCTACACCAGTCGTACTGCCAGATCTCGGTTTTCAGTCCAAGCAAGAAGATTGTGCACCTGTTGCTCGTACCATTGCTCGAGGAGCTCACGGTCAATATAGCCTAGATGCGGGGTAATGATAACTTCGCTCCGCCCATCTTGGCCCCAGTTAGTAGTACGCCATTCGCTAGTGGTTGCCAGCGGCTCCGGCTCGAAGACATCCAACGCGGCACCGGCTATCTTTCCCTGTTTCAAGGTGGTCACAAGGTCATGTTCATCTATCAAAGGCCCGCGCGAAGTGTTCACTAAGAAGGCAGCCGGCTTCATGAGGTTGAGCTGCCGAGAAGTGATACTTCCACGTGACCGCTCAGAAAGAACGGCATGGACCGACACAACATCTGCTGTACTGAAGAGTTCCTCACAACTAACAGCCCTGATCGTTTTCGAGCCAGACGGCGTCTCGATCGGCAAGCCAGCTTCGGCAGCACGAACATCTGCGACTTCTTGAGAGAGATTGGGGCTCCAAGCAACAACTTGCATGCCAAACCCAGCTATCATCAGTCGAGCAACAGAGATTCCCAATCGTCCGAGGCCTACCACGCCGAGAATCTTCCCCGGAAGCCCTGTGGCAACTGTACGGCTTGTCTGCCAAGAACCGGCCGAAATTGAGTCACGAGCAGCCGGTAAAGCTCGGGCTAAAGCAAGAATGAGGCCGACCGTGTGCTGTGTAGTTGAATCAGGGCCTAACGAGCCACCTGATGGAGGATGAAGCGTGCCAGCGACGGGAATGTTGCGTTCGGCAAATGACGGCAGATGCAAAGCGAGATTACGCTTCGATGTGGTGAGCAACAAACGAAGAGACGGCAACCGAGCAACCAACTCTGCTGGAAATGGAGTTCTCTCTCGCATCGTACCTAGAGGCATTGTAGTTAGCCAACTTAGCCCGATTCACTTATCTGGGTGTACCTTACAGATGACATCAAAAGGTGCTAGTCTAGATACGAGAGCATCACGATCGCAATCGCTGGTCGCCTCATGACCATAAGACGGTAACGTGTCTGGGAAATACGACACTAAGAACAACTCAGGATCTAAAGAACTAAAGGCCTTTTTAGAGAACTGCTGGTAATCGTCTAGTACGGCAACCTTGAGAATAGCCTTTTGGCTCATGGTGGACTGAGGATTGCGAGGTATCTTTTCTTTTTTTCTTTAGATAGTATATAATGTAGAAATAGCTTATAACTAGTGTTTGATTGTGTGAGTTATATTACTATTGTGATGGGTTCAAAATAAGTGAGTGACAATGTCATGATTACAAGAGCATAACGCAATATCGAAGTTCTCTTTTCGTAGTCACAAATGCAGATAGGGTTGGTAGAAGATAATCCCGGTACGGGTATTGTTTTAGCCTACCGACGAATTGGTTGGACCTGTGAATATGAAATATATACAGCGCACACGTGAATCTAGATGATAAAGTTATCTGTCAGTATAACTAATCATTTTTGTTTCTCAACGCCTTTTCATACATCAGAGTGAGTTGGCAATGGGTTGCTTTCAGTGTCTAGCCATGCCACCATCTCAGATCAAGTATCAAAGTTTAATCGTCAACCGATTGTACTATGACGACACAATGATATGTAACCTTGAAATATTTCCAAAATAAAGCACCACGCCTCAAAAATCCATGGTTGAATAACTCGCCAGCATACATATAGCTCGTAAAAATCCCAATTTTGAAGCCACGAGTCTATACGGCGATGGGCCAACTCGCTAGAGTTAGTAGTTAGCTTGGTTTTGTGTGTAAATATCAGCCAGAGCAAAGAGAAGAAAAAGATCACAATTGTTGTATCCTTTACCACCCATCTCGACCCTAGTACGGATAACCTTTTCGTATCGAAGTGGCTTGAAATATTGTTCCAAGCTGTTTACTAATATCACGAGCAACACGCCCATTATTATTCCTAATCAAATAATCACGGAGAAGTACATCAATCAACTATCAGGAGGCCCCTAAGCATAGCTCTGTTGATTTCCCGCTTATAATTAAGAGTTGCCAAGTCGAGGCATTGAATATACCCATATATTTCCAAGAGTTTCGCTATGTATGGGGTCTCTCGGCTCACTATTCTTATTTTGATATCTTAAGATCTATTATTTGAGCTGAAGAAGACAATGGTGCCCAAATAAGCTGTATAATCATGGTCTATGCTCTGACAGCAAACATGGTGCGGAAACGATATAGATTGCGAAGAAACAACCCCATATCATGGGTAAATGCATATCCAAAGCAGTGAATAGCCGTACATGGCTTCATAAAGGCTTTGTGCGTAGTCAAATATGAATCCAATAGTGATAATTATAGCTCCTGACCTTTTTTCTTCTTCTCCAAAAAGCCCGTTGGTAGAAAGGCTTCATTTTGGGAGCTGTTGCACACATTACCTGAAACGGTCGATAGGAGCACATATTCTTCTTGGGATATTCATGGGCTAATCATCTCTTCGCTTTGATATATCCAAACTTTGACAATGCTCACCACATCTGACACTACCGTAGCTCACGCACAGATGTGTTTTGTTTAGAATGTCTTACTGCCAAGCTTCTGCTGTTATGTCGGAGATACGAGAGGTCGGCAGCTCGGTCGCCGAGGCGACAGCAATGTAGTAGCGATTATAAATCCGAGCATCAAAAAACAGCTCCTGCATTCTCGTAAAAGCAAATACTAGATCATAGCGTGCACATATTCACAATTACAATTATAATTATATTGCTACTTGGGCCATTAGTCGTTAATTCTCCATACATCAGAATTTTCACCGGCAGTTCTTGAACTATTAGTACAACTGATTAAATTTGTATCAACTACACAAGTGTATTGTCATATAACCAACTTGATTGTCTCCCTTCTGTACCAAGTATAGCCACATATAAAATATGCCATGGAGGTACTTTACACTGACATCCTATCATTAGTGTGTTGAGTATGACTCTCAATATAACACAGTCAGTGGTTTAGATGAACAAACGTGTATACCTATAATACAACAATACATCTATCAACATGTTTCAATATATGAGTTGATAGAATTAGACACGTCGTTATTGGCCCTTTTTTTCCCTTATTCCAATGAAACGCCATTAACGCCTCATTTCACCGCCTAGGCTTGGCTATTGTCGGATGGGATAGGTGCTGAGTGCTTTAATTATCAGATGGAACCAAACAACCCCGAGGCATGTTTGTCAAAAAGGCATGTCGAAACGAACAAGTCGGATATTCTTGTCGAGCATTGCAGCTAAGCATACGTGCTTAGAATTGCCAAGATGGTCTCCATTCAAGGCATATTGTAGCCTTGTAACTCTATTTGTAGGATGAGCAGCCAACCGACCAACCACACACACAGCTTTCTACAGTGATTACGCACCACGAAACAGCGCATAATAGCTCTTTGGCGTCGGAGACCACTACTGCAGACGCAAAAGGCCGTGGGGGTGTGTCGTCAAGAAACGGTAGGCCATAGTGTACATGAATGAAATGCAACGGCAGATCACCAAGACAAGCTAGTACTTTTGTCTATTTATATATACGCATATGGCAGATAATGTATAAGTATGTACATACTATGTAGTCATAGCTTGTCGACGTAGTGGTAAAACAGCATCAATATTTGTTTCTAGCATCGTACGACAACTTACACGTAGGGTGGTTTGCGAGGTTGATAGTGACAGAGTACAACTACACGATAAATTTAAGAATGGCATGTGATTTTGGGAAGAGCAGACAGAGTACACAGAATATCCAGACGTCATGTTTTCTATGCTCTGGCTTTCACAGCATCCGGCCTGACATATCACACATGATGATTACCCTGACAGACTCCAATATGCAGATAGGGCGAGCTTGCCGCGGCAAGGATACGTTTTGTCTATAGCGCTTACAGTTGTATTCTCTCGAGGGCGGGGTTCGCGACATATACGTATACAGATACAGACTTGTAGTTGTAATATAGTATCCTGCCAAGGCGAAAGGAATTGCCGTCCAGGTGGAGTATTACCGCTCTTCGTCTACTAATACATACCGATACCTGAATTCATATTGGTATCAAGAGGAAGCGTGAGAACAGACGTTGGCTAGCAGGTATGAGGATTCCACTAGACGGGTTCCTTTTGTCAGTGCTGAAGCCTAACGTGCTGGCTGACTGCAATGGATTTTCCTGTCTGTTCTCTCCTCCAAAGGTTGCGCCAATTACGCCGAGTTCCGCGGGATACCAGCCGTAGCCGCTTATGTGTAGTGTAGTGTACTTAGTGTACTCTTGAGCGATATACAGCTACAGATACACTCAGCTATGTGGTTTTCATCTTTCCCCGAGGCCGCCTCACTGCGCTTACAAACCAAGTCAAACAATGCAGTACTGAACTGATATAGCCATCTCCAAGTCCAAGTTGCTTTGTTTTGCCAAGATACTCTCTGTTTGGCCTCGTCGAATCTTTTACTCTTTATAGTTTCATGCAGGTCTTGCCATGTCCCTGTGGTAGTAGATAAGCCTCATTTTTTATTTTATTTTATCTTTTCTTTCCTGGTGAGCAATGAAACAACGATGGTCTTGTTCTTGTTCAAGCCAAGCCGAACGACAAACATGAAAAGTTAGTAGCCAAACGCGGTCGGACAAGCCGCAAACTTTATGTAGTGCTACGGCACGGGTGTGCATGTTTTTATTTTTATTTTTATTTTTTTATTTCTTTACTGTCTTAGCCTAGGGTTTCCTATTATCAGGACTAAAAGAGATCCTTGTCCTAGAAAAATAGAAAAGAATCTCACAGAAGGATTGGTTAGTCTATTGCAACTGTATCCCTGAGTTATACACAAAGACTAGTTGAGAGACAAAATCACCGTTGTCAGAGTATTCACTTGTCGAGCGCTTGGGGATACCCTCCCTAAACAGCTGCTATTAGACCCTTTCCCTATATTATGTACGTGTAATGTTACTAGCAATAATACAACAGCCCAGCCCTTTGACCGCTTTCAGTTGCCCTAAAAGCGAGCGCTAATTTCTCCAACCTCGATGTAGTCCGATGTAAGCGGATATATAACCTTATTTGTTTTTGTTTCTCTATGTACTCAGAAGTAGGCACTGTATTTCATATGTATGAGGGTTTATTCATAAAAATGATGCAGTTGCTTGTGAGTTTATTTGGAGTTCCGGCTACATTCACCACTGGATACTCACAGCTTATAGCGGATGTGTTGACTCCCCGATCATTTGAATTTTCACTAGCCGGGCTGGAGGACAGGAAACGAATCAAAGGAAAAGCACAGATAAGGAAACAGAGCTAGGAGCGCGGATGTCCATACCCGGCATGTCCCGTTTCATGGTGGAATATGCAAGGCCACACGAAGGGGAGAACGTACATACCTCGGCCTTTTTTTCTTTTCTTTTTCTCCCAGCATTGCTTGGCTACTATGCAGCATACGAATAGCAACGAAAAAGGACCGGGTTGTGCTGGATTCCACCGATGCTGCTGGTCTTATCCTTCATCCTTGGATGAGTGAGAATGGCCTGGAAGTGCAGCAAATGAGGGGCCAGCAGCCCAGCACGATTGCAACTCTGCCATATCAGGCTCGCAGGGCTCGATGCTGGATCAAGGCTAGGAATACCTGTGCGGTGCAGTGCAGAGTGGAGGCGGGCGGAGAAGCTGGCACAAAAGCGCTTACATTTCCCCTTCTGGACCGACAAGAGAAGACAGCAGCATTGCACCAGCGCAAGCAAAGTATGCATACATTGCTGTGCGTATGGGGTTTGCTACGACGCGGCAATAGAAATATCAGACTTTTCCATGATCCCTTCAGCTGCGAGATATGATGCCAAGACCGAGTATAAGTATACAGATATGTGTTTGTGCCTACATGTACATGGGGCGAGCGGTGATTGCACGAGGGTATCTTCAGAGTCAGGGAATACTACTCTGCCGGTATTAGGGATTGGTTCATCTTTACGTACAGAGAGACTGAGTCAATTAATCTGTAGATTTACAGGCTGTTGATGCTGCAAGACTATCAGGGAGCGGTGTGAGAAGCCAAGGATCGGGAACAGCAAGCAACTGTAAATACAGCCTGCTGCCCTATAGTCTGTCTCAGTAGTAGGGCTCTATCTTCGGGCTTCTTGTCTCGTTCCGCAGTACTTACATTAGTGACATCCCTATAACTGTCTCAGTATTGCCAGAGTTTCTGCTCTAATAGCGAAAGATAAGCCTTAGCTCTCTTCTTCTAGGGCGCATGGAAGGGATGAAGGAGCTAGAACAAGCAACTAGACTAGGCTAGATAGAAGCCCTGGAAAACTTTAGGCTTCCGAAGAGACCAATCGCAGCAAGTGCAAAAAGGGCTGGCCAATCCGACGTCACATATTTCATCCATGGCGCTTTGAGCATCTGCCCTGACCGCTTAGATCCACCAATTAGTGAGAGATATTAATACCAGCACGGCTTACATGTCTGGCTAGAGGTGGTTAGACACGCATTTATATTTTGAGCCGCAAAGCATGCTATGGTAATGGCCTTGTCTCGACTACGCTTGTTGTTCCATTTCTAGAAGGGGCTTTTAGATTACCAGATTACCAGATTACTAGATTACAGCGGAGGGAAGACTGGCGGACGCGGCGGAACTACTCACACAGTAGGCACGCGCTTCATCGTCCGAATAGAGACGAGTGACCCAAGGAGATGCCCATATGTAATTGTGATGCCGGAACCGCCAAAGCCAGAGCCAAGCTGATTAGCTCGTCCGCAAGATCGGTAGTAGCGATCCGTGTGTGCGCTGGTGGCCCAGTTTTAATGTTGACAGACAGTTGTAGTACATAGACAGTGCAATATAGATAGTGTAATACATATACAGATGTGTTTGTTGATCGGTCTAGGCGCACGTTTCAATCGCACTTGGACAGTTATAAAAAGAAGAAACGGGCAGCAATGCGCATCAAACCCAAGCGAGAACTGGATAGGCGTCGATAGGCCTGTGTGATGTCCTAGTCATACAAGCACAACTACAGGTTAAGACAAGCGTCTTGGCGGGCAATTATTTTCTCATGCCCATCTGAATCTTGTTTATGTGTATTACGCTGGCCGATCCAGCTATCTATTTCTTATTTTGTTTCTTATCAGTGAAAGGAACGGACTGTGCTCAGGATCCCAGCCAACCACGGCGAAAAAAGAAAAAAACTCCTAGGCCAGCCAAGAAAGAGATACGAATAAACACCCCCTCCCCCCTCACCACTCCTTAAAACACTACCTGTCTTTGTGTCTGAACGGTAGCAGAGAAAGAAATACAGCGGTGCCCGGCTGGGCTACCAGAGGTGCGTCGAGTATGGTCTGTAATATGGTATCTTGTAGCGCCGATGGAAAATCTACAGTGGCAAAAGTCTTTTTCTTTTTTTTTTCTTCCTCTTTTCCTCTGAAGCGAAGGGTGGTATAGCCGCAATCGCAGAGCCTCCCTCGTGCTGTATTACAACTTTAAAGCAACGAGACTCTGAGACATGCAGATGGTAACGAGTTGGCTGGCTATTACAACGACTGCGATGCAGATTTACAAATGCACAGCAGATATATGGACAATGCAGAGATTGTAGGCGCGGTATTGGATTCCGTCCCATATATAGGCTCCGTCTTGTGTAAATGGCACTGCTCCGATGATGTCCAGAATAAACCCTCTCTGTAGGGCATATCTACACATCTACACATCTACACATCGGCATATTGTAGATAGAGTATCCTCCCTCTGCTTACCAATACCAACAAATCATGCTAGGAGAAGGAGAGAGAAGGGGGGTCAGGCAAAGATAAAGACAGCCTGTATCAAATGATCGGCACAGATACCTGTTCGCAAGTGATATCGATGCTTTCAAGGTCCGGTGAGGCGCACGACTTATCGGCCGCGGCTGGGGTGCTTCCCCTCTCCACTGACTGACTGGCCTCTTTTTTATATATATACATGTATATATATATATGCCTTTTATGTCCTTTTATATTCCCTCGCTCCTGTTTCCTCCCTGGGCCATATTCGCCAAAACACGCCCCGTCCGCTGATAACGACAACTTCAAGCGCAATTAGCCAAGAAGCCAGCAGCGTTTGGGATCTCCATTTTCCGTACTTGGTGGCAAGCCCGAGACGGACAGCCTGAAGACGTGTGTATCTTCGTAATGCCTAACTGACTCTTCCTAGAAACCATAGGCCTGGAGGGACTTTATGCATTGCCTGTCTATGGGGTTGGCCTTGTTTTGCTTGGCTTGGCTTTGTTTTGCTTGGCTCTTGTTTTGCTTGTCTGTGGTAAGGAGAAGAATATAGAAGGGGTGGGTGGGGGAAAGGAAGGGGGGGGGTACTATTATAGAATTGCCGTCATGGACGGACATGTATTGCCACAAGGGTCCGGACGAGACAAGCAAAGACCGAGTGTTATTAAAAGAAAAGCTATTGTGAGTGAGAAAATAGAAATCACCGATGATAGAGAGACAACAAATGAGAAAATCCTTCGGCTAGTAACACACTTCAGGCTGGATATCAAGTATATTGGTGTATTCTGTGTCATTGCTGGCTGCTGCTTCTACAGACTTCCGTCGACAATAAGAACGGCCCGACTCGCCTGCGAGATTCTCATTTCTTTGCCTCTCATTCCCATCGAACACTATCATACTTCCATCTGCTATCTTCCATCTTCCATCTACCCGTCCTCGCTTCTCATACTTAAGGACTCTGTATCCGCACTCAACTCTCCGGCTAGAGTTGTTCTTCATTCCTCATTCCACATCGATCCATCTCATCCATCAACAATACACCTGAGCTGTGTCTATCCGACATACAAACATATACACATATCACAGTGACCAATTCATCGTGATACCGACACTATTCTACTCGCCAACACTATTGTTTCATTCTAACCCACTCACTCACACACAAACAACCGCCATCATGTTCGCCCGCTCCGTCAAGTCTCTTTCCACCTCTGCCCTCGCCAGAGTCTCTGGTTCTGAGATCAGAGCTGCTCACACTCTCCGCGCCAATGCTCCCATGCAGCTGGCTAGAGGTAAGCTCTCCATAACCTGAACTCATGCCATTGAAGCTATCCATGATAGTGGTTCATGTGTGCAACATAGAAACATCCATACTGACTTATCAAACCATAGCTTTCCACAGACACGCCCCTGCTCCTGTCACCGCGGCTGTCCCTGCGACCTCTCGCAAGCTTGCTCAGCTCACCTCTGCTCCCGTCTCTGCCACGGACGACGCTGCCCAGTTTGCCCAGAACATCGATCCCAGCGCCCTGACTGAGGAGCAGCACGAGGAGCTGCTGCTGGACGTCATTGCCGCCGATTCCCAGAGCTCCGAGTTCAAGGCTCGCGAGAACGTTCGTGTCATCCGTGCCCCTCTCATGCTGGCTGAGGAACACCTCGACACCTCGTTGACCTACAGCACGCTCTGCGGCGAGGGCAAGATGAGCTGCCTTCCCATCATCTTCCTCGACCAGAACGAGGGTGCCCTTCTGGGCTACTACCACGTCGGCCGCCGTCTAGCCGGCCACCACAAGATTGTCCACGGCGGGTTCCAGGCTATGCTTCTGGACGAGTGCATGGCTCGTGCCTCTTTCCCCCGCCTGCCAGCCAAGATCTCCGTCACTGCCAACCTCAACGTCAACTTCAAGGCCCCCGTGCCCGTCAACCACTACATCGTCCTGCGCGCCGAGACCAAGAAGGTCGAGGGCCGCAAGGCTTGGGTTGAGGGTTCCGTCACTGATGCTCGCACCGGCGAGGTCTATGCCACTGCCGAGGGTCTTTTCATCCAGCCAAGATGGGCTGCTGAGATGGCCCCCATTGTCTAAAGCCCCGTTCACGCTTTAACTTTGCCGGCTTTATCGAGCCATCGGCGACGATGCGACTTGACTCCGCAGGTCGGGGCCGGATGATCATATTCGTCACTGCGATCTTATATGGCCATGGACCTAGTCCAACGACGACGGTTCTCGCGCCATGATTGTGGCCTCTTCGTATATAATTCAGTCAGGTGTGGCCTAAAGCAGGCGGCATATGCTTACTACACCTGTAGTGGTGTGGCACGGACGTGGCGACAGTTGGGAGAACAAACTCTCCAAGAAAACTCTGTCCTGCGCTTTTATGACCCTTATTTCTTTTGTTTTTGTTTTCTTTCCTTGGGATACGCCCTGCCGAGGCAATCGACTGGTATATCAACAGTCGATCTATTCTTACTATAGCTCAATGCCCACCAAAAAAGGTGGCGTGAATATCGAGCTGGCGGGCCCGTCGAATCAGCGACGGACTCTGTTCTTTGTTTTGCTCTTTCTGTTTGTTTTATTTTGTTTTCGGAATCAATTGTTCTTTTCCCATAGGCTGATGGGATGCAGTGGGTAGGACTCGATGACACTCGTTCGTCGACAGACTTGGATATTCTTCATGACCTTTATCGTTAGCTATTTCTTTCTTTCTTCTACTCCTTATTCAACACATAGTATATCTAAATGACCATATTAAACGAAAAAAAAAACTTGCTGGTAACTTGTGAACGTATTGTGTGAAACGAGTCAGAGTGGTATTGCGGAGGGGGGAATAGGTTTAAATACATAACTAACCTGAGCTTATCACTTGCCGAACATTGACCCTAATTATGGGCTGATTCTATCTATACCGTTAACCCTAAACATAAGGGTAGGTCAACAAATTGTTCACCAAGTTCTCATGTTCTTAGACGACATTTTTATTTACGTCTTTATCAATCACGGTATATTACGTCATTATGATACTAATACCTACTCAGACCATACACGGGGTTAAAGAAACGCAAACTCCGGTAGAACTACATGGACTTAACAAAGCTAGTCTGGTCTCGAGACTTGGGAGGAAACGAAGATGGGATCCGGCAGTCATGTCTCGAGTCGAGATTTCTCGCTGAACGGGATCACAGAATGAACGACGCCGTCTCTAGATGGTGATAGAATCGGAGATGTCGTAAGGTTTAGCGTTGAATGAGTTATACACCCACTTAGATATGTGAGATGTCTAACCTGACTTAGGATCATTAGTCAATACTGCTTACACTTCGATCTCTGAAACCCAACTCAATCTATATTTACCTTGACTACTACTTCTCTTTTTAAGACAACATCAAGAACAAGCTTCACCATGGACGCGAAATCCGCTCTTCGTTTCTGCTGCCAACACATGTGCCATTGAGAGCAGCAAGACGGAGCAGATCTCGAGTCTATCTTCCCCTTTGCTGAAGAGTTCCCGTACACCCTGACAGGCCCTAACCCGAATGTCAGAAGGTATCTCGAATTATGTAATCAAGCATCAATGAATCCTTTGCTTCACTCTGTACAGACATGTGACATCTATTCGCTATACAAAGGATATGAGCTAGGTAGGTTGTTTTGACCATATTATTTAAACGTAAGCAAATGTGGTATTACGTATTGAATTCAGTGATGTAACTTTAGCTTATTTGTGTGCGCTCTTTTATCATCTTCACTATACAACTCTATACATTTATATAGGGCTAAGAAAGCCGCGTCTTTCCAGATATTCCAGATATCATCCCTTAAAAAAAAGGCGAAAGAATTATTCTTGCGATGTCGGACATGGCTTCACGTAACAGAAATTACGACGGGATTTGAAGGCAAAAGCCGAA
Organism: Davidsoniella eucalypti; assembly: GCA_004009845.1. Classification (NCBI taxonomy): domain Eukaryota; kingdom Fungi; phylum Ascomycota; class Sordariomycetes; order Microascales; family Ceratocystidaceae; genus Davidsoniella; species Davidsoniella eucalypti. Next base: position 24,502 of record RMBW01000169.1, on the reverse strand, counting down.
TCGGTTCAGCGTGTTAGTGAGTTACAACTAAGAAGCCTACATATAGTTTAGAAGAGAGGAAAGGAAAGCCCGCCAATTATCGGCTTTTGCATACACTAGAAGGATGCTAGCCTTGCATTGTCTGGGGTTTCTTTATCTGTATCTAAAGAGAGCTGAGTGAATAAGCCGGCGGTGCTGTAGCGGCTAATAGCGGCTTCGCTCCAGAAAGGAAGATAAAGAGGGTGGGCCACGTGATGCCTGTGGGTTGCTACATATAGTTGCGATAAGAAGCGTCATCTGCTAGAGCCCCATGTCCTAGAGAACCCCGCCAAGATGGCACCCTGTCTACCACTCTACTACTTATTTGCTATCGTCGGCAATGCAGGTTAGCGTGAGCTGTGATTTCTGCTGTACTGGCGCAGTACGAAGTGGTTGGAGGGCATACAGCACAAGCGAGATTCTACATGCACATAAGAGCAAAGATGTGAGTCCAGTTAGCGCTGCTTCTTGTTTCAGGGCACTTCGTTTCTATAAAAAAAAAAAAAAAAGAATAAAAAAGAATAAAAAAAGAAAGGTTTCCCAAGATGGCACTAACACCCTTTCACTACCAATCTGCTCTAAGAACAAATCCTGCAACTCAAAGTCCTCCATCAGCGGCTTAGCAGGCCTTTGTAAAGCCGGGACTGGCGGCACGAGTCTTAACCCCAGTTCATGTTTCCCCCATCGTCTAGGTGATGAGAGAACCCATAGAGGCTACAATAGCAGTGTGCTACACAGACATGTTTCTAGGCTTTGGGATCCAGCGGCTGCAGGCTGGTTTATAAACGAGGAAGCCAGGCACGAGGGTCTGCTAGTCTGTCAGTGGCCATAGTCGGCATAAATATCGTAGTATCGAGACTATCTGGGCTGTCGGGGCGGGCGATGGCCTACTGCTAGATTCAGGGATTTCGTAGATTTATCGGCTACTTTTATCGTTACTTGTGTTGCTAGTGGAAATTGCAGGCATTGTTACTCGTAGGGGTGCCATATCTGTAGCACATTTACATATATACAATGTACAATGAATGTACAATGTCAGCAAATATTGTCAGGAAAGGTTGGCATCGGATAAGTTACACATATCGACAAGCAGGGCCAGATGGGAAGGATCTTCGATAGACACTTAGAATTTGCTCTTAAGCTCTGGAATGCCCAGTCACGACTTTTGCTTTCTTTTTTAGCCGTACAACCCATCTCTGTTTCTCTGTGGCCGTTTTCTTTCCCCTTGGTTTCTTTCTGCCGTGGCTTTGATCCAGACCGGCCATCAAAAAGAAAGCCAACATCTTTCTAATACTCGCGATCCCTCCTCCACTGCTACAATGCCTCCTCGGATGCTTCCTAGAGCTTCGGCTCGGCACATCGTTGGTCTCAACAGCAGCCTTGTGCGCTGTACTTGCAGCACGCGCTTCATCACCACTCCTACTCCACGCTCTGCCCCAACTCACCCGTCTTTTGCGGCGCCGTCATCGGCCTCGGCACCGGCTGCCCGTGAAATCCACTCTTCCGCGTCCAAGGAGTATGCCGTCACCGTGTCTGGCGCACCTCCTCCAACTGCCGGAAGCCCAGCCGCCGCTCCCGGGCCGCTTTCCGTGCTTCCCCTGTCCATGATCCTCCGCTCCTTGATGGTCACTTCCATCTCGTCTTCGCGTCTATTGCTGCCTCCGTCGCTAGCCATCATGGACGTCTTGGCGAACTCCGAGTCTGCGCTGCTGAACCCCGACAAGAACCCCCTGCTGAAGATGGCTATCAAGAACACCTTTTACGTGCAGTTTTGTGCTGGCGAGACCGGCGAAGAGACCCGCGCTAGCATCCGCAAGCTCAAGGACATTGGCTTCAAGGGAGTCATCTTGGGATATGCCAAGGAGGTTGTCCTGACCGACGAGCAGATGAAGACTCTAGCCGATTGCACTGGTGCTGGCGCCGCTGAAGCAGTCGAAAAGGAAATCAACCCATGGAAGAACGGCACTCTGGAGACTGTATCTCTGGCAAGCCCCGGCGACTTTGTTGCCCTCAAGTAAGAAGAATCCCTTTCATGTACCAAGCTGGCTGTGTGCTGACTACGAGGTTCTAGGTTCACTGGCGCTGGCCGCCAAGCACTGTACGCGCTGTCGGAAGGATTGAACCCTCCTGCCGAGCTAGCTACCGCCATCAACGAAGTCTGTGCTCTCGCTGTCAAGCGCGGTGTTCGTCTCTTGTTCGATGCCGAGCAGGCTCGTCTGCAGCCTGGAATCGATGCCTGGACTCTCGACTACATGCGCAAGTACAACACGAACTCCGATGATGCCGTGATCTTTGGCACTTACCAGGCCTACCTGAAGCATACTCCTTCCGTCCTTCAAGGCCACCTGGAGGTTGCATCCAAGGAGAACTTCACTGTTGGTGTCAAGCTTGTCCGCGGTGCTTATCTGGGCTCCGACCCTCGTGAGCTGATCCACGATACCAAGAATGACACCGATGAGTGTTACAACGGCCTAGCTCGTGCCGTCATCACACAGTCTTGGAATGAGCCAATGGAGAGCCAGCTGCCGTTCCCCAAGGCATCCATCGTTCTAGCCTCTCACAATGCCGACAGTGTCCGCATCGCCCGCAAGCTTCTTGCCCAGGGACAGGCCAAGAGTCGTGTCGCCTTTGCCCAGCTACAGGGCATGGCTGACGAGGTCAGCTGCGAGCTCCTGGTTCCCAGCGAAGACGCCGAGGCCCAAACCACCGATCCTGCCCGCACCCCAGAGGGTTACAAGTATCTCGTCTGGGGATCAACGGGAGAGTGTATGAAGTATCTACTTCGCCGCGCGTACGAAAACCGTGATGCTGTTCAGCGCACTGTGGAGGGCCGTCGGGCCATGTGGAGCGAGCTTGTTCGCCGCGCCAAGAGTTCAGCTGGCATCCGGGCCTAAGCCAATGGCCGAATTGATACATACGTCAAGCTTATTTTCTTTTCTTTTCTTTTGTCAAAGCCCACTACTTTCCTCGCGTACCCTTGATATCTTGATTCTTCAGGGTTTAAAAATCACTGCACATTGACATCAAAGTATAACCTGTATCTTTTATCGGTTGGCGTTTCGCATCATCTGATTTTATTTTCCCTTTTATTTTTTTATTTTTTTCCGGGGGTTATCTTCAACATTTGCATGGCGTATTATAGTATTGTATTTCAAGGTATCATTTTTTGTCAAATACTCAGGACGCAGATAGTTTTATAGCATCTCATTTCAATATACCTCTACTTGTCAACTCTAAATACCTATCATCGTCTGACTATATTTTTTTCATTATTAACCACGGGGATGAGAATTTAACATAGGGTAGCATGTCAAAACCACGATAACGCACTGTAAACTAAGAACTCTTCTAAACACCCTTAACAGCCATGGCTCCAACCACAAGAACCTTGGCTTTCTCGGCTCTTTCAGCAGCTGGAAGCTTGGCCATCCACTGAAGTCCATTCAACTTATAGTACTTGTTGACTTTTTGCCAGTCAGTAAGTTCTCGTATGCTGCTGTCTGTAAATAAGATGGCATCGCCGTCAACGACTTCTGATAGATGAGCCCAGATCAATTTTGCTTGGTTCATAGGCGCTATTTTGACCACGAGAAGAGACTTGCTCCTGGAACTGATTCCGAAGCGTGAGTATGACTCAGATATCTATAAAGGTTAGCATATAAGCCACAACTATGTCTTCGTTAAACCAAGTACCGCTATCATTGTTAACTTACGTTATTAGATGGGTTAAGGGCATTCACGACTTCTGAGTGAACATTCGCAGTCCTTAGTGTCCCGTTAAGATCTAACATTATGGCCTTGTGAATGGCGGCGAAGGCTTGAAACCTTGAAACGAGAATTCCGGCATCAACAAACGTATACTCGAACTCTTCATTGTGAGAAAGAAGTTGCTGGTGCAGATGCGCCGCATTTCTCACGTCCTTGAACGCGACAACGTGTATAGCGTGAGACTCGGGTAGGTGTTCCAGATTCAACGACTCGAGCTGGGACGTAGACATTCTGTGGTGTTATTTTTGTATAAGCAAGGTGAAAGACCGCTCCTCAAGAAAAAGGAGGTCGGAAATCAAGAAAATGAGAGGAGAAGAAAAGCCGTTGATGGCGATTGTTAGTGCTTGGCTAATTTGGTTTTCGCCACTACAAGGTGGAAATAACTCGACTTTTTAAAGCCCACAGCGTTTATAGCTCTAGTGACAACCTATGAAACTACAAAAACAAATGGAGAATATATATTGATATTGGCGAGTGGATGACTGTTGGTGTTGTAAGCTTGGCTTATGGCTGATGATGTACCAAGTACAAGGAAAGAAAAGTGATTTGCTTCTGCAGCCGACCGTGCTATATCATAATTGCGCACAGTGGAAAAGTCTTACTCATAAGCGCATAGTATGTGTCTATTTCCGTGTTGTTCATATTTCATTTCCCCACACTGTGATACAAATAGCGGGGATCTCCCAGCAACAGCAAGAGCCGAGTCATTTCGTTGACTTAAGCTGAATATACATACGTTCCATAAAATACCAGATGAACTCTGTGGTACCTGCCAACATCGACATCAGATAAAAATGAATAGAGCTGATACCTCGACTACTTGAACATATTTAGAGATCACAGGTCAAGTGTACATTATGATTATGTTGTGTAGGTAATTTTGATATTTATTGTAGAGAAAGATATTATGCAGTATATGTCGTACGTACTTCTATGCCCAAGTACTAATAGTTGTTGCTGTAGTTGTGTTTTGATGTGGTCGTGGTATGTATATTAATCGTACAAGTGGATGTTTCTGTTTGATTCTTCTATCTCAACCCGGTAGCACTTTTTTGAAGAATAAATTTAACCTTCTCCCTCTCTCTGCGCCTTGGTGCCAACTCTCGACTCCGATTGACAAATAGACGAGGCCCGCTAGGTTCTGGTACAGGCGGCGGTGTGACGATCTCTTGACCCTCTGGAATACCAATGCCACCAGATTCGTCGTATCCATAGCGGGCTACAGCGCCAGATTTCACCCATGGTTCAAGATTGCGGCACTGGCTTCCGTCAAGCCATTTAAGCTTTGGACAGCCATCCAAGAGACTCTCGACGCCACCGCCAGTGACGCGCACACAGCCACGTACACTGATGCCCTCAAGCTCACTAAGATGCAGCGCCACACACCCCAGGCTGCCATCACTGACAGCGCTGCCGCAAAACGCAAGCCGAAGATCTTTTAGACGCGGAAGGCCCAAAGCAACGACTTCAGTACTAGTGTCTGAAAGAGCGCAGCAAAAGCTAAGATCAAGATGTGTGAGGTTTTTTGCTGCGTTGACAAGTGCAGCAACTGCATTGTCCGAAAGATATGTGCAGTCAGCAAGGCACAGATGCGTTAAGTTAACAAAGCGGAAAGATGCCCAAGAATGGAAACCGGCATCTGAGATGGTAGTGCACCGTGTCAAAGTCAGACTTTCGAGGCGAGACGAAGCATGTAGCGCTAAATGAGCCATCGACCTGTCCGTAATATGCTTACAATACGACAAGTCAAGCTTCTTCAGCTTTGGGCAACCTATCACCGACCCCGGGGCTGATACATTTGCTGGTCGTTGCTGGGCCTGTTGCTGGTCTAGCTTGTGTTTCTGAGGTAACTTCTTGTTTTTACTACTCGCAGTAGCTATACGTCCCTGGGGTAAAACTTCCATGGGCTGTTGTTGCTCAGGCACAACCCAGCCTGTAACACGAACAAGTAGATTGTCGCCAACCTTTCGGCAGTTGCTCCAGTCGATCTCCTCCATGTCCTTTGAGTATTCACTCATCTCCAGGATCTGACTAGCCGATACATCCCAGACGGAGCGCATTTTCCAGCATCTTACATTACGACCGCATCTTTTCCATAATGCGTTGAAGCCATCATCAGTTAGATGGAAGCAATTGCTGATATCGATGCTGTGAGGTCGATGACCAACGAATGGTGCCAAAACATCCTTGACAAGCTGATCGGTGACAATTCGATTAAACTTGGCCAGATCAAGATTGAGACAAACTTTGGGTGATGTAGACAAAATTCGTTTCCAATGAGCACAAACTCTTCGTCCCCTCATGACCTCGGCTATATCAAGCATCCCAGATACCAGTTCGAGTACTGGATCAGGCACCGGTTGTTCTGTCGATAGTCGTCGTTCCGGTAGTAACCGCATTCGCTTAGCAGGTAGCTCATCAATATCAGGCGGTGGTGAATATATGGGCATCATTTTTTGAGGGCTAGTAGGAGACATAGTCGTGATGTCTTTCGATAACGGATGTGTTGGCTTGGTCAAGGTGAGTCCCATGGTCGAAGAAGAAGAGTCGGCAGGTGGAGTTGGTGGTGCTATGGAAACCTTACGGCGGTTCCGTAAATTTTCCATATCGACGCTCAAGAATGGGTCAGGGTCAGGCGTCGAGCGGCCTTCTTTGGGGCAGGGATCCTCCTTTGCCGGAGTACCAGAAAACATGAAGCCGGCAAATTGCTCCACAACATCCCTATTAGGGTGTGAATCAGGGCCTGATTGTTTGTTACTCGATGTATCGGAAACATCTGTCATGACAATATCTCCATCTACAGACTCAACGAAACGCTTCTTAGCAGTCTCCTCGACCTGATTTCGTATATCTGGAGAGCAGTTTCGCCACAACTCGTCAAGTGCGGGTCCAGGAATCATGAGACACTCAACAGTTGTGATTGCTCTAACGGTCGCTGTGCGTTTGTGCGCGAGACCTAGACTAGCAACCTCCCCAAAATATTGGCCTTCCCGGAGTCGCGGTCTTTGAAAGTAGCCTAGTCTCACGTTTAGCCCATTTTGAGGATATGCTTCTTCTGAGGCGCTATCATGGATGACTTCCGCCTCGCCTCTTACAATGAAGTAGATCTCGTTACCAGGTGAGCCTTTCTCGACGATGTCTGCAAATGGAGAGTATGTCTTGGGCTGGGCACTCAATCCTAAAATGTGTAGAGTGTCTGTCGGAAGTGATGAGAAGAGCGGTAGTTCCTTGAGAGTAGCCCGAATGCTAACTACCGCACTACCAAGTACACTACCACCGGACGGGTCTTCAATAAGGCTGGGGCTGGGCGATTTGCGCTTTTTTGGATTTACTGACGGTGAATGATGCCCTTCACGCGCGGCGACTCCCGAGTGGGAATTTCTTGTCTGTTGCTGTAAAAGTGTACGTTCTTGGCGCTTCTTCTTCAGGATGTTGAGACGCTCCTGTGCCTCTTCTCGAATCAACGTCTCCATTTCTGGGAATTTAGGTAGCTCAACCTGCAAGTCTTCTTTTTTCAAAGAAAGTAAGAGACACTTTGTTCGGGCCACGATAGTCGCGGTACGCGGTATGTTCATGAGAATTGCGATCTCCCCAAAAAAGGCTCCGGGTTGTAATTCGGCGTATACGGCCTCGCCGTCTCTTGAAGTTACAGCAACTACACCTCTCACAATCCAGTACATAGCCTTGGCTTCGTCGCCTTCGTGAATGATGTGATCAGAGGGTGTGTGTATTTGTGGCTTTAGGTGTTGGCCAATGGCTATAAGGAATTCTTCGGGAGCAGAATTGAACAACGGGAACGATCGTATGCGGTCAACAAGGTCCAATGGCATATCACGGATTGTCGAGGCTGTCAAAGGCGAAGGACGAACAGGTCGGGTCGGGTTAGATTCGACATTGAACGATCGAATCAAGGCAGCGGGGTCTTGCGGGTTTGACTGGTTCTGGTGGTGAGCTAGCGCTCGGTACGCGGAGCTTTGGGAACCTCTCGATCGTCTCATGGTGGAAGTAGCAAATTTTCGAGAAATAAAAACAAAATAAGAATAAAGGCCCGGCGATGGGAAAGACGTGTAGGACCGAGGCGAGTATGGTACGATAGAAAGTCCCAAGAAGACCAGATACCAAGAAACAAAGCTCGGTAGGTGTCAAAAGATGCTATACCAGCATGGTCTATCCACTGGTCAAGGCACAGCAAATTCACAGAGGAACCCCCGAGATTGGGTGGAAGATAGTTCAACTAAGTGAGTATTGTAATGACGACAAGCTAGAGTTATTATGGATGATAGATTTCTTTCGAGTCAAAAACTTCTAGAACGCGATGTTTTTATGCGATTCAGCAAGGACCTTAGGACGCACGATTCGTTCCCAAAGAAAAGTGTCTGTTACGTTGTCCTTCCTCACCGGGAAAAAGGTCGGGAGAACAAACAGCACGGATCGGCGAGTGTCTGTGAGATCAAGGAGATTGTAGAGTTTTAGGATAGGAAGATAGCAGTTGAGTATGTGGTGACTTTGGGTCGGTACAAGGTTTTCGTGATATGTTTTCGTCTCTATAAATCAGCACATGTGTATATATCTAGCAGTACGAGAGTCTTAATCGGTCGTCGAGATATGGTATGTCGCGAGGTGAAGAGTTTAGGGCTCGGGTTGCATTCGGTGCGCACGGATCGCGCAAAAGTGGCGGGCGGTAGTTTGCCTACACAAAGTCGATACTTAAAGATTACACTAGAGCAATTGGCGAAGAGGCTTTGGAGGGGTTGTTGTGGTCTTGGATGAATGTTTGTCTGCCACCCTGATATGTTCTACCATTGACGAATGTCCAGTACTTAAATAGTTTCATTCGTTGACAGCTCATACCAATGTTTGTGCCAAGGTTTGTTTGTTTATTCAGATATCGAGTTTATTGATTTGTTCGTTAACCCAAGCCTTGTGGATAATAGTTGTTAGCTTACAAGCACTATTAATGACTGATACTGACTTACAAAAATCAGTGATAGAAGGTAGTTTTGTACCAGAATATATCGGAAGGGATAACATAAAGTGACAATGTGCTTCAAAAAACAAAAACCAAAAAGAAAGTTATGTAGCAGTAGTGGCTTCGACCTTGGAATGTATAGATTGCTTGTTTCTCGTGTTATAAAGATACAATAACTGTACGATTATAATGCATGACCTTCTGAACTAGGATATAAACAATAGTTACCGGTACTTGGTGATTATGTTGTTGTTATATAATGGTTGTAACAATTTGAAGAAATGAATGAACAGCGCAGAAGCAAACTTCTTCCGCTTTCACACATGCATGTCAAAGGAGAAGCGGTTCAATTATGACAAGGGCCGAGATAGGTGAAGAATTTAGAGATGAAGAAGATCAGAACTAGGAGATAAAGCGAGACGAGACAGACAGGATAAGGTTTATGCAGACTGAAACATGGCCTCTGTACCGCCTCTTACCGTCTCTGTACCATACAACTTGACAACTTTAGCGGCAAAATCAGAAGGAGCGACGGGGAGCCCATGTTGGCGATGTTGGCGATGTTTGCAGCGGCCTGAGCTGCAATTAACCTAGCGCGGGGCTTGAAGTATTGGCCACCACAAGCAATTGACTGTAGCTAGTTGTACAACTAGTTATGTTGCTATCTATTCAAGCCGCTTTATCGAATCTATTTTCGGCGCGGGTAACAAAAGAAGGACAAAGTAGGGCTTAACAGAGAGAGGATTTCACACTCACTTGGATCTTTGCTTTTCATGGTCTCTTTGGAGGTTAACTACTTCGCGATAAATCATTAGGGTTGATATATATATATATATAACCCTATAATTGGTTTTGTAATACCACGTGCTGTTATAGAGTGATCAAAGTGCGGATAACGAGGCCCACTTTAGCCAAATTCGCTCTTCAAAGCAATAATCTGCAACTGGCTGTTTCTAGCTATTTCCACTGAATGACTAAGCTATTTTTTTGCGATTAAATCCGCCCCCGCCCGGGACGTCATGATTTATTTTGCCCATTTTAGTGCAGCATAGAGTACTAAAGTAGGCTGGCTATGCTGACGCTACTGAATATATTTTTGTGACTATCTTGAATCATCACCAAATTCTTGCTATATTGTCTGCCTAATTGCACATTAAATCATTCACAAACAAGCGTGGATACCATTTCCATTCGTTTTCTTTTATACTTCACGACTATTAAACTTTTTCCATCGAACCGAAATCGAGTGTATACAATCTCGCGCATATAGTCGCACCCATCCTCACTATGTCGTTCAACATTCTTCTTCGTCAGACTGCTGCCGGCCTGCCGAAGTCCCCGTCAGCTCTACGCAATGTTTCCGCTCGCGCTTTCCACTCGAAGCCATCGTCCTCTTTCTTCACTAGCCGTGCTACTCAATTGAGCGCCGTGCCTCGCCAGTCCTCTCGCTTCGGCGCTAGATTCTATAATCAACAAGCTTACCAGCAGTCGGCGCCAGTCCAGGGAAACACCCTCCGCAAGCTTCTTGTTGGTGGTGCTATCTTCGGTGGTACCTTGACCGCAATCAACTTGGTCTTGAATGGCGAATCTCGGGATGGAGGCATTCCCGTTTTTGAGCGTGCCTATCTCAACGATACCTTCATGCACACTGGCCTGGGTGTCGGTATCATCGGCTTGACAGCTCACCAAATGATCCGCTCTGGCTTTGTCTATCGCATCATGGTCACCAACCCTTGGGCTGTTGGTCTTGGTGGCCTTGCCCTTAGTTTCGGCACCATGATAGGTACTCGGTCTATCCACCCCGACAAGTAAGTATCAATGTCTACAATATTTCAGTTTTTGTCATACATGGTATGTTGCTAACGAAGTTGGTCTACTTTTAGTTATCTCCCCAAGTATGCCCTGTGGACAGCCTTCAATGCTACGCAGGCTGCCATGATCGCTCCCATGTTGGCGTTCATGCCAGGAGCTTTGATCGCTAGAGCCGGACTCTACACTGTGGCCATGATGGGTTCTCTGTCTGTTGTTGGAGCTACCGCTAAGGAGGACAAATACCTATACATTGGAGGTCCTCTCCTTGCGGGTGCCGCTATTGTTGCTGCTTCTGGTCTGGCCCCCTTGGTGATACCTGCAACTGCAGTTCGCACGCTCGCACTTACTGAAAACTTGTGGCTATACGGCGGTCTGGCTGTCTTTGGTGGCTTCACTTTGTATGATGTTCAGAAGGTCATGCACCATGCCCGTCTTGCCCAGCGTGGTGCTATGACACGTGATCCAGTCAACGAGTCCATTTCTCTGGAACTCGACTTCATCAACATCTTCATCCGCATGGCTCAGATCCTGATGATGCAAAACCAGCGCCGGAAGTAAATGCAAACGTACCCCCGGCGGCAAGATTTTGTGAATAAGACGTGCAAGTTGAAAAAAAATACATGTATCGATCTCTTTGGGGGATTATTTTCTTTTCCGCACCGTCCACTCGATGTTTAGGTCTACCTCGTTCATAGTAGTGAGGAGGTCGGCTCACTCCGCTCATAACCTTTTTCGTCTCACTTTCTGTTGCCTCTCATTCTTTTTTTTGTAAATTAGCTTTAATCTGTACTATCATAAGGGAATAACCACCAATAATTATTTTTGTTTCTAATTTTAGCGAGTCGATTAACCAAAAAAAATTGAGTACCATATTTATGTTCTTGAGCCATCAATCTACGATAGGTCGGCAAACTTGCGCACGAAATGACTGGGGCACTCATATCCCTTCGGGTTTATATGCAGGTAACGCTGGTGGTAATCCTCTGCATTCCACCACACTCCAGCAGGCTCAATTTTGGTTGCCAAGGGCTTTTTCCACCACTGAGCCTCAACGGCCTTGGTTACCTCGATGGCAGTCTTTTCTTGCTCGGGCGAGTGAAAGAAGATGGCACTGCGGTATTGGGTACCGACATCAGGTCCTTGACTGTCGATAGTGGTGGGATCATGCATCTTATAGAAGAACTCAATCAGAGTCCGGTAGGAGACAATAGCAGGATCAAAAACAATCTGTAGAGCTTCGGCATCTGTAGATTTGGCGGTGGTTAGCTAATGACAAACCGATGTGTAAATACAAGAACCAGCTAAATGGCATCAAACATGAATCTAAATTTCAATTTCATTGTAGTATGGGCGTAAAGAGGGCCAAACACTCACGGTTAGTTGAGCCACTGCAAACTTGCTTGTAGCCAGGATGAGAAACATCGCCGCCGGTGTAACCAACAGCACAATCTATCAATCCTTTTCCTTCACCAAAGTGGCGATGGTAGATGTGTTCGACGCCCCAAAAGCAGCCAGCTGCGACAGTAGCCTTCTCGGCTCCATCGGGGATAGAAGGCCCAGACGAGGAAAGTGACCGGGCAATGCGTGTGACTGTGGAAGCCATGGTTGATATGTTGTCAGATAGTAAGATAGATGATTTTGTTTGAATATTTATATCTTGAGAATAAGACAAAGCTATATAGACGAATATATATGTGAATGGACGAAAAAAATGAAAGAAGAGTGAGATGTAATGATGCTGAGTCTTCACGTTATCTTCGTAGTCTCTTTTGAATTATAGACTTCATGATGACGCTAATGCGGGGCTATAATGCAAAAATTATAAGCGCCACAAAATGCTAGTAATCCGTTCCTGTGACTTGAAACAACCATCAGACGCAATGAATATCGATTGCACCGCCTAAAGCTTATACATTAGACAAAAAAGTGAGCGCGTAATTATTGATCTGAACTCAATGAACAAGTTTGAAGCCTCCGATACGGGGAATCGAACCCCGGCCTTCTCGGTGAGAGCGAGATATCCTAGCCCCTAGACCATATCGGATTACTTTAAGTGATTTCTGGAAAATCTGATAGTAGTGGGGGTTATAAAATCTATCATCGGTCGTGGGAGATCTTAGGGTGACGTCCCGCACATACAAAGCTATCGAGTTTGTCAAGCGGAAGACGTTAAATATCTGTCCGGTAACCAATCCGGCGTCGTATGATCTTAGTGATTTAGGTAGACGTTAAATATAATCAAATCAAATCAAGATCTTAGGGTGATCCGGCGTCGCATGATCTTAGTGATTTAGGTAGACGTTAAATATAATCAAATCAAATCAAACCCCCAAGAGAACAACCCCGAGCTCTCTCAGGAGTGTACCGATGAACCCCAGTGAGGAGTCTGCTACATGTAGTAAGGAATTGCGTGCTCCCCCAACTGACCTACTTATGCCTCTTCCACCTGGTCTCCCTTCATGCAGGCTGCAGGGAAAAAAAGGCTAGAGGTAGCTTGGAGAGGTGCCCTGAGAGCTGCATTGCCAGTATACTGTACCATGCCAATTAGGCTTCTGCACATCCTCTCCTCGTTTCCAAACATGGCGTTGATACTCAAGGAACCTCGAGAGAGCCGCTGCCATTCGAGCATCCACGGTAGACTCCCGGCACCCGGTATGCATCACAAAGATATAAGGACACATCGATGTGTACAAGAAATTGCTCCCGGTGCCGATTAAAGAGTCGAACAGACTCCTCCCAGAAGAAGAGCGGGACCGTCTATCACCGCAGCTAGACAAAGAAGAAGCCGCCAAACATCATTTGAAAAAGGTGGCTGAGGCAAACCCGAAAACGCTATGGGTTTACTCCGATGGTTCTCGTGATGAGAAGGGCAGAACAGGGGCTGGTTAGGCAGTCTTTTATGATGGCATCAAACTCTGTGAGGGTCTAGGGTCATGTGGCTCTCTACGAGAAGTGGCTAACGCAGAGGCTATTGCTGCAGACAATGCAGTCCAAGCGGCCATCAAGCATGCTCCTCTCGATGCAGGCAGTCTGTATCTGTGCTTTGACAATTTGGGTGTTGCACAACGCATCTCCAATAGGGCGGGTAAAAATGGAACCTTTCAACAAGAGGCTGTCAACAAGATTCGAAGCTTACTCCATGAGTGGAAAGGAGGCACTGAGCGTGTAGAACTAGCGGTCGGTGGCATCAGATGGGTCCCAATGTTCCTGGTAACGAGCTAGTTGACAAGTTGGCGAAACAAGGGTGTACCAGCAATACTAAGCTTGTTGACCTCGACCGTGACCATATGTCTCTTGCTTCCGCCCGCAGATGGAAAAACGCACAGCTAAATGCCGACTTCAAATCGTGGATAGCGGAGTGCGAGCCGAGAAAGCACCTTGGGGTTCGCTTTGAAACAAAGACTGTCTACAAGGTGGACTGGTTTAAAGACCAGCACAGATCTACGGTGGGACGGATCCTAACTGCCCGGACAGGTCATGGCGACTTTGCGGAGTAGAATATGTGGTTGTGTCGAACGGAAGACGCCAAATTTCTACCCGGTAACTAATTGGAGTTGTACGATGTTAGAAATTTAGGTAGGCATGAAATATAGTCAAGTAAAGGTAGTCTAGAAGAATATCAGATAGTTGTCCTGACTGAGCCCAGAACATACTGTCATATCGCTGTGAGATGACAGCAGATAGACACACAATATATCAGGTAAAATGTCTGTCGGGTAACTAATAAGACGTCCTAGTTTGGTCGACGTTAAATGTAGCAACAGTTCAAGTCAGAAAAGAGAGAATGATGGAATAGCCATATTCATGATATGCCATGATAACGCCCTGACGGTCGAGTGTCTCATGGTAGACCTTGGAAGATCTTCGCTACCAGAATATATTCTGTATGTCTTCTTTTCATTTGTCCATGGAGGGCTGTCATCCAAGATGATTATGTCGTCTTGTTCTGATATCCAACCCGAACTAAGAGCTATCTTAGATAGCTCTATGTCCCATGGGAGGCCTTTTGACCTTTACTTTTGACGTAAATCTGGTGTGGTTTTCTTCCTTTGATTTGAAGATCTTCTGGCCGGGTCACTGGCATCCGGCATATCGGTAATGGCAGACAGATTCACAGAGTCTTGTCACTGGGTGTGAAAGTATGAGCCTGTTGGTGTGTACCTCGAAGTTGGAATTCTTCTTGATTAGTCATATTCCTCTACTATCTTCCATTAATGAAGGGTAAGGCAGCCAGTGGCTGTGTGTTTCTCCTTATGGGGCACTTTGGTAATAATTGGTTGTAACTAGCCGAGAGCCCTGACAAATAAACATTATCGTTACATCTAGAGATTTAATACAAACTGTTATGTCAGGCTTTACAACAAAAGTGAAATCGGCTATATACTCATGCACTATAGACATATTACACAACTACAAACTATCTACAATCACAACTATTAACAAAGCATGATGTGATAAACTACTCGGCATCGAGTGGGCAAACTGGCGGCTGATCATCTACTTGTATGCCACCTCTCTTCTTTTCGGATGTATCAGGGAAAGGAAGAGCCCATCCACCTTCTATATCAGGGATAGATAGCCATAGCCGAAGCAATTGCCGACGAGGGGCCGGTGGAAGGAAGTCTATAGTTAAAATATTTGTCAGTAATCATGAAATCAAGTGCTGATAGCACAGCGATGGGACATACCTTTGTAGGCTGTACGGGCATGTAGCAGATGTGAGTTGCTGACAAACTGAATGTCACCAACTTCTAATATCATGTGAAGGGCGAGTCGTTGGCAGGTTTCTTCCAAGATGGTCATGGCACGAACTTGGGCATCGCTGAGAGCCGATACAATGCCCTTTTCAACAAAGCGACCTAGAGAGCGTACATAGTATGGATCCCACTTGATATAGACACGATTCTGGCTGCTGTTTTCAATGTAGAACACAGGCTGGCGGGTGAATTCTTGCTGTCCTTGTGAGACTTCACCCTTGCGATCGAAGTACCATATCGGCTGAGTGAGTAACTCTGCAACATCTGGGTGTTCTCTCTGCAGTGTATTCCAAACATTGTGAACGCTGACAATGTCACTCTCGCCACCTTCCTGGGCCCGATGAACACAAAGAAGTCCTACGATATCGCCATCATCGGCGTGGAAGAACTGGCGTGCCGTTGTACGGTAGATGCGTACTTTATCGATCTGAGTCGGATCGTCGCCAACATCTTTCACATGACCCAGGACGTGGCCGCGACCATTCTGGGATACAAAGTATCCGATGTATGTACCGAGGCCCATATAGGCGACGGCGTTCTTGTTGGGTCCCCATTCGTCAGCCGGAAAGCCTTTGAATAGCACAAAACCCTTTCCATTAAGCAGGTCCTCGCGAATTGCCGTGAGAAGCTGGCCGAGCTTAGGTAGTAAGAAGTTACCCTGTGGTGATGGTTGTCCAATTAGTAGATATACTTGGGAAAGCGACTAAGATAAGAAAATAACATTGGGAGGCCTTGGGGAATATTGGAGCTTACTAGCCTTTGAGATTCCGGTTAACGGAGTTCCACTTGCAATAAAAGCATCAGAGGCTCGACCGAGCTCTTCAATCTCGTCAGCCGTGAAGTAGTGCGTCCACTTCTCAGGCTTGTCGATGTACTCTTCTCGTGTCCACAGAGTTGGGCCAGAAATTTCCTTTGGAAACTCAGCGTACGGCTTCAATAGCTCGTATATGGGATTGTGTTGGCCGGAGGTGCGGATTCCGTCTGGGAAGATAGATCTGGGCGCCTCATTATTCTTTTGCGCCGGAGAGATAGTCATCGACGATGAGGTGATAGCGCTTGGTGCCATGATGTTGGAAGTTGCGTATGATCGTCTAGTTGGCGTGAAGAACTCGAATGCGCGGTCTCTCTCTAGCAGACTCAGGTAGTCTGTGGCTCACGTTAATCGATATTGAGGGGTACAATGTAAGATAGGTTTCTTTGAACAAATGATATGATTAGTTGATATATGCGGAAGAAAGGTATATTGTGAAGAACACGGCTACTTTTGACCAAGGGCTGCCTGTTCAGTCTATTTATATTTGTGATGTAATCCAGTGTTCCAACATATGCCATGCACGTCGTTATACCATAATTGAGTATATCACGACATCTGATTATACTTGATACAGAAGATGATATTGGGGCGCTTGCGATATGATTGGGCTGATTGCTTGGATTGGTTCCACTCTGCACCAATCACGCTCGATTGGCGATATCTTGCGACTCGGGATGACGACAGGCAATGCTTAAATTGCAATATCACGGCTAATCAGATGTCCAAGTTGCACAAGGCATGGAAATAAATTTGTTAGCACTGGCAGCCTAATTTGTATGCATCACACTAACAGAACATGACCCCATCCAAGGTCCTGGTCTAAGAAGAATTAGCGGCGGTTGAATGGCCGAGTTTTTAGAGATCCGGTCTGGCGGACATGTCAGTGTTTGCTGTCAGATCAAGTAGAATAGAGAATAAAGATGCGTGGTTTAGAAGTGTCTATGTTTTAATATTTTGTTGCATTCTAAGTCTAACCCTATTTATATTCATCACACCATTGCTATCAAGGTAAGTAGACAGTGCCGGATAGAAGTACTCTTCCCCCTCTTCATTTTGGTCAACACACAAGTAAACGCTAATAGAAACAAACATGAGCTCAGAAAAAAACAATCTCGCTATTGAAGCGTCTAAAATTACAGCTTTTACTACACATCCTCTCTTTCCTGTGGAACCAACGGCACAGCCTCGTACTCTTGTTTTGAACGTTGGTGGAACCAAGCAGTCTTGAGATTGGCCAGTATCTCGGCGATAGATGCTCCTCTAACAGCAAGCAGGCTCTTGAAGGCATGGAAAGCACTGAACAAGGCACCAGAGACACGGCCACGGAACAGCCAAAGCAGCGACAAGCAACAGACCACGAAGAAGCCATAGGAGCAGACATAGAACCAAGGATGGCGCGGAATCTCTTGGTGCATTAGCGACGTCATAGGCTTGGTGACGGTAGTCTCTGCAGCTAGTATGGCCTCAGAATGTCCGATATGCTTGCCATTCGAATCGTACGCCATAGCCTTGATATACTTGAGAGCCTTGGCCGTGTCTAGAGGGGTCTCGAAGCGGGCACGGCGCTCGGCCGAGTCAATGATGGTCCACTCTGTGTCATTGGCGGATGGGTCGCCATCAGTAGTGTGTAGCTCCCAGCGAGCTACCTCGGTTGCTCCGTTCCAACTAACAAAAGCCTGCTTCGAAAACGGGCGCGAAACCAGATCGGGATGGCTGGTAGGCTTTCCGATCCACGGGTGCTTGAAGGTACGGTAGTTTTTAGTCCAGCCAAAGTTTTGCATAAAGACAGGACCGATATGAGTCTCGCACAAGACACGGCCATCAATCGTCAACTCGGTGTATCCGGGCGCATAACCCCACCCAACAACAGCCTTTTGGCGGCGATGGTTTAGCTGGACAGAGCCCTGCGAGCCCGTCAAGATGGGGCGCCTGGCAGTATAACGGTGCGCAAGCTTCGCAGTCCTCTCGTCTAGATCCAACTGGACCACCATGCCGCTGCTCTGCCAGCCAGACGGCCAGCTGTCGACAGCGTTATTGTTGAAGATGCTCACAAGGCCTTTTCCGTGCCAGCGGGCATGATGCTGCCAGCGACTGTTGGTAGCCTGGCCACCGGATAGGTCTTTGAACGAGTTGTTCTCGCCTCCGAGCTGCCACAGGACACGGCCATCGTCCTTGCTGATGCAGGCGATTGCACACATGTACCGTGACGAGATGATATAGTTACCATCGTCGTCTTTATCCACCGAGTTGATGTGGAAAAAGTCCCAGGCTTGACCGGGTGTTTTACCAGTAAGGCCCTTTGGTGGCCGCCAAGAGTCCTTGAGGCTGAAATGCTCTGACGCATGCCAGGTGAAAAGTGTCTTATTGGTTGCAATGTCGATTTCTTGGAATATGCCATCGTATATCCAGCCATTTTCGATTCCAAGATCAGACATGTCGGCTGATTTCAAGTCATATACCGTGATCAGAGCAGTTCCCTCATCGCTGATCTTGAACTCGTGTAGATCGCCCGCGTAGGGCTCACTAGCAACAACCACGTGCTCTACCTCGTAGCTTTGATTTATCTGATAGTCCCTGGGTTAGCATATACTATGCCACTGCCACGAAGAAGCATTAGCTTACCATGAGATACTCTCCTTGGCCAAAGGTTCCATTAGCACCGCCACGCCAGAAAGTGATGAAGGGCTTCTCTTTGTAAATCTGCATGTCCATGCCCATAGCCTGACCGTATGATGTGTCCATCCAAACTAGATTTCCATATGAATCTAGGATGATGGGGCCAAGATCAGCCACATAGTGTCCGCGTGGCGATACAAACACCAGATCCTCATCATGGCAGCGTTCGTTGTCCTTTACAACATTTGCTTTTGGCGACTTGCTAGCAAAAGACTCGTAAGACTGCGTGGGATAGCCACCGAGAAAGCCAAGTTCGTACAGATATGAGTTTTGGTATGAAGTAGATATTACCCCAGTCTCGGCAGATATAGCGGCTGCTGAGCTCACCAGGCTGGCCAAGCCAAAAAATAATAAAGTCGTCATAGAAAGAGTGTGTCTGAAATAAGAAAAAGTAGATAATCCAACTGTTCAATACCGTCACTCGGGCTAGGGAGAGAAAGGTCAAGTCGATTGACTCGATTCAGGGAAAAATAAAACAAGTGAATTGTGGTATTTTTAATATAAATCTGAAGACAGAAAATGGATTTATAAATCTTAACAGAATTTAGCGCAATGTAGTGTCGAAAAAAGGAAGATGAAAAAAAAAGTAATATATGTATGTGATGAACAATAGACGAGAGTAAATCTTAAGAAGAAGGGGGAAGGAAAGCTTCTAGTCCATGAGACGCATTTCTATTTAATTTCTAGTACATAGTCACAGATTTAAGCTGCTTGAGTAGTTGTTGCTTCTTTATTTCAAAGTGGTAGCTGAATGTCTAGTAAGCCGTATTGATTATCTTTACTATGTATCATGGTTACCGAATGCATAGTTGTATATTGTATATGACATACAAATATGTCGCTTATGTGGCTATACTACAATATTCATCACTTCGACCGACATGGACCGGATGTGTCAGTTTACGCGCAAGTCACTTGTTGCAAGGCTCAGCTTTGAGATGGTACTAGGGCGATTCCGACTAGTTGAACTAAGGCATAGCCAGAATTGTCTTGTATAATGTGAACCCACATGTACATATACAAAAGGGGTCATGGAGAGAGCAAGGCAGATGTCTACGCCTTACTATTAGGACATCATAAGCATCAATAGCCCAGCATGGAGCAGAGACCCAATCTACGTCTGTGCCTAAGTACGGAACGCTTTAGGTGACGGATATCTGAGATTCAAGTGGAATTTAGAGGGACGGGATGTACAAAGCAGGTATATGTACATACGTATACACTTATGCTACCGGCGCCACTTTGTTTTTTGCACTGCTCTAGGTACACAACTGGGAGCTGACGAGTCGACCATGGGGGGCCTTCAGGGCAGTACCATCCGGGAGAAAGCTTCGACTATATAGAAAAGATAACTAGACGAGCCAAAAGGTGGCTTAGCGGAATCCATCCAGAGCCAAGAACAGGGATGCTGTAGTTGCGTATGAGAATACAAGATATTGTGATAGATTTTCTGGTAAAAAAAAGGCGGCAAGTAGCGCCATTATGGGATTCCTAAGGAGTGTAGGAATAGAGCAACGAACAACATTGCGTTATAAAGTCTTGGCCCTGTAGAAGCGGTCTGATATCAAGACGCCCCCCTGAGCTAGGCGACTAAGCGACTGCATACGCCCTAGAAAGAAGAAACCAACAAATCAACCACCAAATAGTTGATTTTCAGTTCACCTAGAAAAACCGCTAATGCTATGAATATGTAGTTAGTAATTTAGTAACTAACAGTAGTTGAGCAAAAAAAACAGAATGGTGAAAATCATTGAAGTGTAGAAACTAGCTCGGCGTAAAGTTACCTGCCAAGACCAGTGCTTTTGTTTTCATTGGCCATTTGACAAGTAAAGTATGTAACTATCAAAGATTGAAGAAGCATGGAGAAGAATACGAAGGTGAAATGTAACGTAGATAACGTATATGTAGATATGTATGTATATAGAGCACTTACATATATTGAGACCGTTTAAAACCAACATAAACCCCCCCCCGCATTTAAATACACAAAGAAATTGAATTGGCGAAGAAAAAAACAGAGTAAATAGTAAACATGTGTATAGTCCCAGTCTTAACTCCGAACCTATGCCGAGCCTGAGATGGCTGTGATGATGCCACCGAAAGAAAAGCCAATGTACAAGACAAAAACAAAACAAACATAAAAACAAAAGAAAAAGAAGACATAAATGCTAGACTGAAGATAGAACTTACTCCTCATCTTCGTGAAAATCACCGTCTAGCACAATTTCATGGCCGCTTCCATTGTAAATGAACAGACCAGAAATGACGCCCAGCACACTAACCGCAGAGATTCCCCACCAGCCAAGACCAACAACCCCGATCTCCAAACCACTGCCATACCATTGGCCACTCACGATGGGGCCAACCGTACGAAACGCTGCCGAGATACTCTGTCCCAGGCCATGGATTGTGCCAAGGACACTGGGATGAGGGCTACAGTTGTTGAGCAGGATAATGCTAGCCGGGAGGGTAAACGTGCGCGCAGTGACATGTAGAAACTGCACAAGAATGATTCCTGACCACACGAAGAACCCGGAAGCTGCAGCGGGCGGTTCTGAGCTGGATGGAACGGCGGCGATATAAGGCGCAATAAAGTATGCCACTGGGAATAGAGGCAGCAGGTACTGGAAGCTTTTCAGTGTGCCCAGGGCAGCGTTGACAGGCGGGTAAAATGTCATCTGGAGAGTTATGCCTAGGACACCCAGGATGGCCGTGGCAGTTCCAACAGTAGAACTGGGCATTCCAAGACCGCCTGGAAATTCAAACGGTAGCGATGTTTGCTGGGCTACATCGGCACGGGGCGTAGAAAGGAACAGAGACCATAGGTTGGTGAAACCACCCAGGTGGAAGTCATATAGTGCCTCAGTAATCAGTACCAAGATGACATTGCCTGTCCACAGGCGCCAGAATGGGAGCTGCGTGGTGCATTTCTGGTTCTTTGGTACGACTACCCGAGGCTTCTCGGACAGGCCTGATTGGCTGCGGTTGAGCGAAGGAGATGATTCTGACTCTGACTCTGAATCTGACTCAACGGAGACATTCGCTAGAGGAATAGAAGATATTTTAGAATATTTGCCATGCGAGTCTTCAGGTGACGATCCGCGAACTGCGGCACGGAAACGAGACGCAAGGTACAGGCCGAGATCGAATTTCCCGCGACGGGCGGTCGATGTCTATTAAAAGAGGAAATGTCAGCATTTGCTATACCTGTAAGCACGTGATCCGTCATACAAAGACCCGTACATGCCCAAATGTACAGTGTTTTCAGACAGGGTATGTACGTATGAATGTAATGACGTATCGCTGGCCGAACAACTCACCTCTTTCAACCCAAAAAAAGCAACAGCAGCGGTAGCTAATAGCAGAACAAAGTTGACAATGCTAGGAAGCGCAAACGGGTTGTTGCGCATCCATTCGCAGCCCAAGACTGCTCCTGGTCCAAATATACCAGGAAGCGATGTTGACGGGTCGGCAAGGAAACCACCAATGACTATGGTCTTGTTAGAATCGAACTACAGTTGTCGTAGCGGTGCAGAAAATCTTACTTGGGCCGAGGATGCTGGCAACGTTGAAGCTGAGCGGCAAGATGAGGAAAGCTCGCGACTGGTATTTGCGTTCCTTGATGATTTCAGAGATCATGGTTCGACTATAGCAAGCAAGCCAGTTGGGTCAGCTCTTCGTGTTCGATCATCATTTTGTGATGCGGCCATTATCAGGATATCGTCACTTACATGATGCCAACGGTTCCGTTGACAGAGCCGGCAAGCATACGCCAAACAGCAACGCTAGCAAAACTCGTAGAGAAGCCATAGCCGAGGCAGGAGAACGCAGTGCCAACGAGGCCGATCAGAAGCACCCGCTTTCTGCCACACCAGGCGGCATCAGCTGCCTTTCCCCAGAGAATTGCCGTGATGACCTGGGAACCGGTGAAACAGCCCTGAAGAATACCAGCCTGGTATGATATGTCGGAAGCGCTCAGTTCTGGTGATATGCTGCGCAGTTGGTAGAATATGTAGGCTTGGAGCGAAGCTACTTGCAGGAAATCGACAAGGCGGCAGAGAAACAGTATGGCTAGTTGCGCCTTTCCGGGGAGAGAGCTCCACGATACTGGTGCATTTTGAGGCGGTGATGTTGATGGTTGAGAAACCAAAGTTGTTGATGATGATGAAGCTGATTGGTACAGGAGAGATTTAGACTCCTCGTCATCGGTGTTGGCCGCTGGTGGTCGCATTTTGATGCAAAGTTATCTGTGTTTGTCGTTAGACGTGATAGACAAGTGACGAGGTTGCTATGTAGCAGGCTCTAGCATTGACGTGTACAAAAAATAAAGACTTTAAAAAGAAAAGGTATTCAAGTAGTAAAAACAGTCACTTGGTTGCAGATGGCTTAGCAGTCGATGTTGGATGATCGTGAATCAGATGTCAGTGATGTATTTCTATAGAATCGAAGAACTCGGTCGTCGTCCACCGGACTACGCTTGCTATTTACTTTATGAGGGGGAGGGGACAAACTCCGTCTCTTAGTACAAACACTATATTTTAGCTTGTATGATAAAGAACATACAAGCAACCTTTCAATCATATGCAATGTACTTACACTCTTGGCGTCATGTCCCTATAAGAGAGTCGATTACGATTTACACATACTATATACACGCCTTACATTACATACAGCATACACCACTCCAGCCCATGCTGGACATGGGCTGGTGTCGTAAGAACCCCAGTAGGTCGGATCCAAGGTACTAGGACGCTAGCCGGCTCAAAGCAGTCATCCTGTAGTCCTTGATCAACTACATTCCCTTTTGAGTGCGTATTCCCTTGTTTAGTTCCCATTTGTCCACGTCAACAATACAACTAGAAAATGACAAGCTTCTGGAAGTAAATGAGCTAGCACGGGCTAGATACTAGCTGCTAGTGAAACAAGATACCACTATGTCTTGTTACAATCTTTAACTGTGTATTTATTGACTAGGCACCAGCTAATGGGCAGTTTTCGTATGTTTCGCAACGCTTAATTGCAGTGCAAAGCGAACCATACATATGTATATAACTAAATCTACATCAAGATATATATACATATATGTATATATATGTGCAATGTATCTAGGTAGATGCGAGGCTATACGAAATAGTCAACGACACATGGGTTCTAGAGTGGCATATCTCGATAAACAAACAAGCAACCAAATTATGAATTAAGACAAAGAGCCTGAAAGAAGGTTATAGCAAGAACACCTACCTTCAACCCACAGACCATAAAGCCGCAGTAACAGTGCACTGTGGCATTTAGGTAGCAAGCGGCACAACAACAAGCTCAACAGCAGCAGAGCCAGCAACAGCAAACGGCACAACAACAAGTTCAACAGCAGCAGCAGAGCCAGCAACAGCAAGCGGCACAACAACAAGCTCAACAGCAGCAGAGCCAGCAACAGCAACAGCAACAGCAACAGCAACAGCAACAGCAACAGCAGCAGCAACAGCAACAGCAACAGCAACAGCAACAGCAACAGCAACAGCAACAGCAACAGCAACAGCAGCAGCAACAGCAGCAGCAACAGCAACAGCAACAGCAACAAGCAGCACAACAACAAGCTCAACAGCAGCAGAGCCAGCAACAGCAACAGCTCAAGCCAAGCTCAAGCCCAAGCCCAAGCCCAGGCTCAAGCCAAGTCCAGATGCAGGCTGG
>RMBW01000168.1:0-42439 GCA_004009845.1 Davidsoniella eucalypti | reverse complement strand
ATATGATTAGCTATTGCAGGAAAGTATAAAAGAGATGGAGGTATTTGGGGGAATGAGTATATATATGCTCTTATCATGAGTTCATACTGAAGCGGTGATTTTCTGGTAGTGAGTCTACCTTGGCGATGACCTTCTTGGTCAATCGTGCGATTATACTATCCATCGTGACTTATCAGTCTCAAATTAAGAAAATAATTTGTGCGAGTTAGGATACAGTGTTGTAAGTTTCACAAGGAGATATATTGAGGGATCAATTAGAAAAGTGTAAAGCAATAATTATCTTCGTCAAATAAATAAGCCTTTATTGACTTTAATTTGGGCATCAACACCCCCCCACATGTGTGTAAATGTGCAACATGTGGAGAAAAAAGTGCCTCACTTATACCCATTGATTGAGTTTGGAGTCTATTTATTTATTTATTTATTTATCGTTTTACGTCTTTATGTGGATCACGTGGATCCGACCCTAGTGGATCGTTAGACGTCGAGAAACCCTAATGGTCCTCGAAGATCCCCCCATAGTGGAGGTCCAAACTAAAACTAAAAAAGCAAAACAGAAAACACAGAAAGCAAAAACAAATTTCGCATGGTGGAAGCAGTGGAGAATACAAGCAGCGCTAACCTGGCTAAACTTGTTTCTTCACTGTCCACCTAGCAGGTTGTTTGAGACACAAAGGAAAAGACCAGAGTGCTCAGGGTGCGAGGGAGATGCTCAAGGAGACAACTATCGCGAGGTCGGTGTCGGGGGATCGGGAGGAGGTCAAGCAGCATTAAGCTAAACTTTCTTCACAGCCGTCCCCCTGGTTGGTTGTTGGAAAACACAGTGGAAACCCAAAGTGTTTTCATTGTGAGGGAGCGACTCAAGAAGAAGCTATCACAGGTTTGTTTTGGCATAATCAAATGAAGTGCAAAGCACAACACAAGAAGAGCCGGGAATTGGTATGCACAAAGGAAAAGACCAGAGTGCTCCGGTGCGAGGGAGCTGCTCAAGGAGACAACTATCGCGAGGTCGGTGTCGGGGGATCGGGAGGAGGTCAAGCAGCATTAAGCTAAACTTTCTTCACAGCCGTCCCCCTGGTGGGTTGTTGGAAAACACAGAGGAAACCCAATGTGTTTTCATTGTGAGGGAGCGACTCAAGGAGAAGCTATCACAATTTGTTTTGGCATGATCAAATGAAGTGCAAAGCACAACAAAAGAAGAGCCGGAAATGTCGGGCAACTGGAACCTTCAAAGTGTTGCCCTCCGAGTGTGAGTGTGAATTCCTGAGCAGCGGAGATGAGGCTCGGGAGACCAGCGATCGCGAAAAGTGTAGAGAAAAGGGGGTGGGCGATCGTTGGTGAGAATTACCCTCGAGAGAGGAAGAAACGGGCTCAAGGCCTCACAAAACGGAGCATCATGAAATAAATCAATAGATGCGAGAGAATGGACAGCGACATTGGTGATATGTGCTGGTCGCTCTTAAAAACCCACGACGAAGGGGAATTTTTCGTCTTTGGACAAAGGAGGAGGCACCGAAAACTCAAAGGTACCCCCCCGAGGGTTGTAGGAGGGAAGGTTGAGTTTGGAGTCTAACATGGTAAGGGTTATATATCAGCGTTGTAGCTATTAACTAACCCTTAAAAATATACACAAAAAGAATTATCAAAGTTTCATGACATCACAAATTTGTATTGCCTAAGGAACAAAACTATAAAATAAATACACAGATGCTATGCTTAAATCCTTAATATCTCCATATCCCATCCATTACATGCTGATGAACAAGAAAAAAAAAAGGCTCACTTCATATTCAGAGCTCTTGTATTATACTTCATTTCAACATCCCAATCAGTACTACATCAGTATTAGTAACCACCTCCATGACGTCGGGAACGTCCGGCTCCAATATCGATTCTCTTCATCTCTTCCATCAATGCCCAGTCATTTGGGTTGGATGGAGGCGGACCCTGTGTCGGTGCCATACGAACTAAAGCTCCACTCATCATCGGTACCTTGCCGGGAATGTCTGGAGCCCCGTTCATACCACTGCGTGGTGGCCCGCTTGCAACATACGGGGCATGACTTTCCTGAGAATATTGATCCCATGTTTGCGCACGAGTCATGCGCGTGACAGGTGTATAGCTGTCTTGATGGTTATTAGACATTGGGCCTAGAGGATTACCTCCGCTCTGAGGTGCAGGACCTGCGCTCATCCGGTTCGACTTCTTCTGTAGTTTATTGCGACCTTGAGATGCCGATGGAGGCTGCGAGTTGGTTGTATTGCCATAGGCTATCTGGGCTTGAGGTGGAGGTCGGGTTGAAATCTTAATTAGACGACGACCAGAGGGACCAGGATAGGCACTGGGACCCTGGGGGCGTGAGTGACTAGGAGGCGGTGGGTTATTGTTCCCATTATCCTCCGGCCTGTCAGGCTCAGGAGCCCAGGACTCCATGGGCAGATGATCTGAGGGATCGATTTCGCGTCCATCATGTGTGATGATCTTTTCATGTTGTTTATTTCTATCGGGTGCTGTACTTTTGTTGTATTGATCGTAGGAGTCGGGACTGAAAGGCATAGTCGATGACCGACGGTCTTGCGAAAGAGGTGGCGCAGGACTGACTGACTTACGGCGAATAGTGTACTGCACGTTAGGACTAGGTCTCGGGCTTGGATTTGGACTTGGAATAGGCGAAGGCCCACGATCGCCATGGCGAACCATCTGCTGCGAAGATTGATGCTGCTGCTGTTGTTGTTGTTGTTGATGGTGATCGTTGTACGACATAGCGCTGCTCCGACGATCATATCCTGACCGCTCGTAACTCTGACTACCACCACCAGGAGAGTATGGGTTGGGAGACGAGCCTCGGCCAGAGTAAGGATTAGGCGAAGGCCCTCTGCCTGAATACGGGTTTGGAGACGGGTCTCTACCGTGGTACGGATTCGGTGAGGGCTGTCTACCATACATTGGGTTCGGAGATGGCTCTCTACCATACATTGGGTTCGGAGATGGCTGTCTACCACTTCCATTTCCATAGGGGTTAGGCGATGGTTCTCGGCCATGTGGCGGTCTAGGAGAAGGTTCTCTACCATTGTAAGGGTTTGGGGAGGGACCACGACCTGTGTAACCGTACGGCACAATCTCGTTGTTGGTCATGGATCGGCCACGCTGAGAATTCTGCTGGTAATGATCTTGTCCATGTCTAGACGGTTGGTATTGCGGAGGCATGGGTTGCTGTTGCTGTTGCTGATATTGGCTTTGGCCAGTATAAGATGAAGGTTGGATGGGAGTTGAGTAGCTACGATCTCGTTCTCTTTGCCGCTTTTCATGAGCCAACTCAGCAATCTCTTGAGCAATGATAGGATCAATACCTGGAATCAAAGAAGCTGGAATAGAGGGGCCATTCATCTGCTTGGAACGGGGGACTAAAGTCATAGCCATGTTCGATGTTTCCTCGATTGGAGAAGGCGGCTGAGGGCTAGTGCTGTACGGGGCCGGCGAGGGATCGCGCCTACCAGAGACTGGGGGAGTTGGAGATGTGCTATGTCTCGAGGGCCTCTGCTGTTGGTATGGCTGGTATTGGTCGGGTGGTGATGCCGACAAAGGCGGAGCAGGAAGTTGGTACTGCACAGGGCGAGGCGCAGATTGCGACTGATATTGGGAGTGGTGCTGGGGCGTAGGCGGTGGGCCAGATTGATACTTCTGTGGTTGTTGTTGGTGAGGCGGTGGCACACCCTGTGGGAAACTATTCCGACGGTACTGTGGCTCGCTGTCATACTGCTGTTGTTGGTGGACAGGGGCAGATACCGGTGCAGATACGGGGACAGCAGCAGAGCTATGAGGAGCAGGAGCAGGTTGGAATTGCTGTGCAGGCAAGGGTAGCGGCTGTTGTGGTTGATGCTGTGACGGTGGTGGCTGCTTAGGAGGAGCTGGTTGCTGATGAGACTGTACTGGTGGCGCTGGTGGCTGCTGCGACTGTTGTTGGTACTGGCCAGAGCTAGAATCCCGGTGGCTCTCAGTAGAGTTACTGAGCTGTGAAGGGCGAGCAACAGCTTTGCGGACAATGGTCTGGGATGAAGCCTTGGGAGAATCAGGCACATCCTCAACAGTTGGTTGCATAGAAAGGCGATGAGAAGCCGAATCATACGAGCCGGCGCGTGGATTTTGTGGTCGTGCCTGGCGCGGAGGCACTGGATCCTCGTATGGTTGTTGTTGCCCAGCAGGAGCCGGTGGTGGAGCGTTTGTTTGGTGTTGGCCAAAGGATGGGCGGTCTGATAGACCATAACCGGAGAATGAATTACGATGGGCCTCGTTCTTGAGGACTTCGTGTCTCATACCATTAGGCTTTGGTGGTACAGCGTCAAAGCTCGTTCGATAGCCCGCTTCCTGCGATGGGGCACTGCCACCACGGCTTCTATGGGCCGGAGGAGGCGGAGGAGTATCATCCATTTGAGCCGGCGCTGTAAAAGACAATGGAGTTGGCGGTCCCGGGGGCTGATAGAAGCCCTGGTCCGGCGTCTGAGACGGCGAGATCTGGCCTTGCTGATATTGAGCTTCTGGGTAGCTGCTATAGCTAGACTCTTCGGATGGCCGAGGAGACGTGCTATGACGGCCTACAAGCGGTCGTACGCCGTGCAATGGCTGTGGTATTTGTGAATGGGCAGACATGTAGTGATCATGCGATTCTTGACTGTGATGCACATGTGACTGGGATGGAGCATACTCGATTGCCTGTGAGTGAGACATTGGGTCGCCGTATGGCGCGTGCCCAAGTGAAAGTGGTGAGGGAGGAGCGGATGCGGCCAACGCAGCAGCAGCGGCGGCGGCCTTTTCTTCAGCAAGTGTCTGTTGGAACTTGTGCTGCTGGAGCTGCTGCGCTTCTAGAAGCCGCTGTTGTTCCTGCTGAAGATCGACTAGCCGCTGTTGCTGGGCCTTTGCGGCGGCCTCTTGCTTCTCAGCGCGGGTTGTTGGCTGCGGCCGAGGACCGACACGGTGAGGTTGAGAGATGGCCTCTTGCATTTGCGGTAAAACCGCCATGTGAGGAGTATAGGGGACTGTTGCGTGGGCGGCGATGGTGTTGACATGTGCAGGAGTCTCGCCGGTGACTGGATCTGAGGGGAGTGGCCGTCTTTTAACAGGAATGCGACGACGTGTCGATTCGTTGTTTTCGTCGTTGACAACTTCAGGTTCAGCAGGAACTTTGGGCCGTCCAGAAGTATTAGCGGGTTTGGGACGCCTGTCGTAATATGTAAGCTCGATGCGGATTTCGCCAGCGTACTTTCCGCGGCAACCCAGGCTTTGCCAACGGTCACTTTGACCGCCACCAGCCACGATAATCTCTTTCAGATCAATCCATGTCTCTCCAATCAGGTCGGTCTTCTTATCGTCGTTGAACACAGAAACCTTAAGCTGGTAATAATCAGGCGAATCGTGGACCTGGAATCGGAGTTCTTGATCCCTACATGAGAGGATAGTTTGTTAGCATACAGATTGGACGTTCGAGTATCAGAACGCAG
Organism: Davidsoniella eucalypti; assembly: GCA_004009845.1. Taxonomy (NCBI): domain Eukaryota; kingdom Fungi; phylum Ascomycota; class Sordariomycetes; order Microascales; family Ceratocystidaceae; genus Davidsoniella; species Davidsoniella eucalypti. The sequence continues at coordinate 36,944 of RMBW01000168.1, read as the reverse complement.
TGAACTGGACGTACCATCGTGGGGTTTGACCACCACGGATATCGGTTTTGGTCTTATGGGCTTCTTTTCCAAGACGAGCAGCGCAATAAGGGTCCTGTTTGCCGATAGTCTTGCGGTTTGGAAGGTTCTTAGCGCGATCAATAATCAGCACCAGAGTACCAATTTCCGGCCCGTCAATAGAAGAATCGGCAAAAATACCGGCCGAGTGCTGCAACTGGTTCAGCGCCGCGAATTTTGAGAGCTTGTTGGGGACAGCCATTGCGGTTAGACCGGCACCGTGAAGCAACCAGGCAGAGATAGAGATATGGCAAAGCGCTCAAAGAGGTATGAGGGGTATTTTTGAAATTAGATGGTAGAAGAGCTCTGCGATCAGTCGGGAGAATAAGACGCCACTGGGATGTTTATATGTATATACAAATATGTATACACATACACGAAGATTATTGACTTTTTTTCCTAGCAAGTCGGCCTCCAGAAGTACTCCCAGAATAAGCTTAGCGCGGGGCCAAAAAGCCTGACACGATAAACCACCTCAGAACAGGTCGATCGATCCGACTAGGAACTGGAAAATTGGGATTTGGCGTGGACGAGGTAGACGAGAAGGTACTGAGAAAAGCAAATAATAACAACACAGAACTGAGTTGGACGCCACGACAGGGCGGTGAGGAATTCGGGTTGATGATCACGAGGTACTGGGGATGAAAAAAAAAGAGTAGAGGAAGAAAAGAAGAGGAAAACAAAAGCTTCAAAAAGAAGATTCCACGCTAAGAAAAATCGAAAACAAAACAAGGTGGTTGACAGCAAACACAGCACAGCACAGCATAGCACAGCAATTGCCTCTGGTAATAATTCAAAAACAAGGTTGGATGAGCGATGGCAGGTACGTACTGATAAAGGAAACAAGAACAAAACAGGCTATTACCAAAAAAAGAAAAAACCCCCCAAGCCAAACTATCGAGTTTGAAGCACTAACAGAAGCAGTTGCGTCAATCAACTTCTATACAGTGAGTAGTAGTACTTACCCTTTTGCTTACAACGTTATATGTACAAATACAGTTGCTGCTGCGCAGGGAATTTATGAATGGCAGGCGCGGGGCGCGGCTTCTTAATTGGCACTACCCCTGTTCGCGAAGCCGTTTCAGTTATCCGGAAAGGCAGGGAAGGAGCCCAAAGAAAAACCAGGGACGAACAAGAAAGCCAGGGCAAAAAAAAAAAGAATTAAGAATACAACAAATGTTGTGGCTGGGATCGCTTTGTTCACGGTGCATCATCAAAAATACAACACAAGAAGCCGGCCTTTCATTTACAATTTAACTGAATGGGGCTGACGCGATGTGACCAAAAATTCCGCATGAAAGGGTTCTATAAAGCTGGTTTTTTTTTTGCTTTTCTTTTCCCTTTTTTTCTCCATCACCACTTAGTCCGAGTCCAGCCGACTACGCAATTAAGAGAGAGGCTGGCTCATATATGCCACAATCACAGATGAACAAAGAAAAGCATCGAAATGTGATCATACTACGGCAAAGTATTGTGACCAAGTGTGGCTCCTCTCTATAAACGGACCATTCTCACCATTATATCTTGAGTACGATAAATGATGGGTCCCCTATTGTGTATGAAGAGGTGACGACTCATATCAGGTGAGTCTGTTAGTACTAGTAAGCAGACGTTGAATTTAGTCGAGCCGAGTTTAAGCTGGTATTTTCTTGAGCAAAAACGCAAAAACCCGATGCCGCGTCGCCCCAAGCAAAGCAAAGGCCACTAACGGCCTAAACCACCGCTTCAACTTCAGTACTATATCCTGTCAATTCTCTATGAAATCCCAAGGGAAACATATATGTACTTACTCTAGAAACACCAAGCTAGACAACATCCTGTAATCTTCGAAGCCATTCCATTCTATCAAGTCAAGAACAGTTGGTTCTCAAACATGTTTTGTTTCGTCCCTTTTTAGTCCTCTTAAACTCTGTCGCCTGGCAACTGCTTGCCTCGCCAAAGCAACGAGGGCAGCTAAACAACTAAGCAACTAAGCAAACAATAGCAACGATTAGTTTAGCTGAGAAAAGAAAAGAGGAACTAAACTAGCTAGTTAGCCTACTAATACAAATGCCATACAAAGTATAGCCCAAGCTCAGGTAGCACTAACAGCTTGTTGATGTTCCCCTAAGAATGGACCGCTAACTTGCTAGTCACAACAACCCTTTATGTTGCATGTGAATCAGGTACAAACCCAAGGCAAGATAAAGGAGCCTGCCCAATAGCAGACAAACACAGCGCCTATAGTTGAGAGCATGTCGAGTAAGTTTGTGGTAAATTACAGCCAAACTAATAAGTCGCACACAAAGGCTAAAAAGACGGTCAAGATATCGCTCTTCTGGCCCGCCAACTAAGCCAGGGGAGGGGCTTTTCCTCGCCTATATAGAAGAGGTCGGCAAGTCTTTGATCTTGTACTGTGTACATGTACAGCTAGAACAAGGTCTTGCTTGCCTTGAGGGGTTAGTCCACGGGTAAGCCAGCAAGCCCCCATGCCTTGATCTAGAAGCTTTGTTCAGTTTCGTCTGAGCGTTCTGGATAGCGTAGACAAGACAGTATGCATACATAGATAGACATGTTGAATTATCCTCCGAAAGCAGCGTTCATATTGCTGAAATGTCACTACCATTTCATCGCCAATGCATGTCAAAGTGCCGGTTATCAATATCAGCTTTGAATGCGCTATATACTTAGATATGTTGCTTGTAAATACTCATCTAGCCGGAAATATCACCAGCATCGTTAGTCAAGTCTCACATTACTTTAATAAACACTGTTGTGCCCTCTGAGTGGCCAAAGCTAGGCCTCATACTGGGCCTTCTTCGGCTATGTTGTTCGATATTCAACTTTTGTCTGTTTACGTTTTTCCCTCGAGGGTTTAGCTCTAACGTCATAATGAGCCCCAAGGTGAAAGACAAAAACAAAACAGAAACAAAAAATAAGCGCCGAACCTAAAGGAACGTTGCTAGGATCTTTCAATTTCGGGTTTCTACAAATGAAAATGTGTGGCGTAAGTATGGCGTTTAGTTTTATGCTCATGTGTGGCTGACGCACGTTGCTTTGTCAGACAAACTCTCAACCCTACATGCGGCATCTAAATCACGAACCACGTACATTTGATCGGTATATATGCTTAAGGCTTAGACCGGTTTTTTGTTTGCTTGTTCTCTCTCTCTTAGCCTACCGTCATACACTGAAACCATTTCCGGAACTTAGCAGACAGACTGATACAACGTCATTTCTCCACCTGGCTCTTTCCATCACCACATCAAGACACACCAAACCGTCGCCAGCTTCAACGAGCACGCCATGTCTGGTTCCGTGGAAAGCTCGCCCCCAGTGATCAATTATATCCTCAGCTTCATGTTGGTCGGCATCGCCTGGGGCTTCACTACACCTTTCATCCGTCGTGCTGCCAAGACGCACAGCCCGCCCGTCCATCCTATCCTCCAGTCTCCGGCAGTGCAGTCAAGCTGGCTGAAATCAAAACTCTACGGCGGGCTTTTCGCCACCGTTGACCTATTACGGAACCCGCGCTATGCAGTTCCTCTGCTTGTTAACCTCACTGGCAGTGTCTGGTTCTTCCTGCTGATTGGCCAAGCTGGTAAGTTATGATGCTCGTGATAAATTACGGCGGTAGTATTAGCAGCGCCAGCTGTAGTAGTAGCAGGAGCAGGAGCTATGCAATTAGTAGCAGTGCTTGAGTACCTCATGTCCTCTCACTTCGCAATCTCGCTATCATAGACCCGCAGTGGGCTTATCTTCTTCCTGATGGCCGATTGCTCTGACTATATATATACACATAGTATATGTGTTCCTAGTATCGAACTATCCCTTTTGGGAAAGATATGCCGGGCGCTTCAGCTGTCTACATGTCATAGCCAACTTGACTATTCCATCACCCGTATTCATCTACTTCAGGCTGTGGTTTCTTCTTTTGGTCATTCAGCCATCAAGTGATGTGATGAGTGACCACGTAAACAACAATCATTATCCGATGGAAAGTTTCTTGCTCGATATGTGAATTTGACGCATTTCTCATAAACCTTCCATTTTTAGAAACTCCTAGCTTTTGGAATGAATGATATGGATGGACCTGTCATGGCTTAAAAAGCAACATTGTTATAAATAAATACTAACAGAATACAACTACCGCCTATAGAGCTTAGTCTTACGGTGCCTATTGTGAACACTCTTGCTTTCCTGTTCACTATTCTTGGCGAGTGGTGGGTAGAGAACAAAGTCATCTCTAGAGGTAATGACATGATGACAACTATACACTTATAGTTAAGACTTTGAGTCTTAAAAGACCGTACCTACTAACAAACCATCCATAACCCTTTAGAAACCGCTGTTGGCGTGGCAATCTCACTGTGTGGTATTGCGTTATGTGTTGTCAGCAAGTCTTGAGTTCATAATACCATCTCAATGATCACATGTCAAGTTTCTGATCTTAATTCTGGCCATTTTTGATTGTGAGGTAGATAAATTCAAGTCTATATTGCTGGACTGCTCCTGGCTGTCCATATCGGGTCAAGTAACAAGTACAATAAAAGGAAAGAAACAAGGAATAGGAAAAAGAAAAGAAACAAAGAGAAACAAAATGTGGAAAGTCCAGATACCAACCAATTAATATACATAAATACGTTGCCTTCTAACATCAAAAAAGAACGCGGTAGAATATCATTCCTATCATATGAGACTTATGTATACAGATCAACGCGATGATGTTATGATCCCATCTCATGATAACGACTCCAAATAAGAAAGTAGGGCGATACTTGAACCTATGTTCGGGAAACAAGTGAGAGGGATTCCCATGATTTTAATCGAACCATAGATATTGTGAAAAAAGAAACTGAGAGAAGGACAAGAAGGAAAAACAGGAAGATGGAAAGTCGTGATGTAGTGCGGTGTGGTGTAACTTGGGCCTGCAAGTCCACTCCTAAGAACGAGTAGTTTGTGCTAGATATCTAAAGGCGGCCTTCAAAAAGCGTATCACAAGGTAGATGTCTAGTTAGCGTATCTCTGGTAGAGAGATCAGTTTGGTGGAAGTAAGAATTAGATAATCGTAGAGGCATCGCGGTGGTGATACGCCGTAGAGTGCTCGGGTGTATGGTTCGTGACGATAGAAATCGGTTGCGTGTGAAAGCATGGGCAGAGTTGGTGTCTGCTATCGCTAGTCGAAAGATACGAAATATCGTGGAGGAGATATCGTCTTAATCTCTGATGCGGCTTGCAATCCAGCGAGCAACCTTACGAACACTGGGATCTTCGGCTATCCAACGACCGTAGGAGATATCATGAGCTTGGAGTTCGGCGTAGATATACTCGTCGGTGATATTACACAGTTCCTATATGTAAGAAGTGCCGTGGTTAGTTGTGTGATGTGACATGATAGTGCAAGTCCAAGACCTATGGGTTTTGCAAATTTCAAAAGTGAACAGATCATGCTGATGCTTACGGCTCTTAGTTGTTCATCGTTCATGGATAGTGATGGCTTGGTGGCACTGCTAGGCTTTTGGCCCTGAAGAATCTCACCGCGAACTGTAATCCAACGCATAGCAGCGGCCTGGCGATGATAGATCTTTTGGCCCATGTGGCGTCTGGAAAAAGCGTCAAGGAGAACCCTTTAAACACAGAGATATTGTTAACAAGGTCAGTATTGCCATAGATGAACGAATGGAGGGCAACTCACTGCTTCAACTCGGCCTTTTCTTGCTCTTCAGGGCCACCGTTGGGAGTGGGGACACTGGTGTCGGCAGCACAATCCAGAATGTGGCGTCCGTCAAGTGAGCATTGACGAAGGGTAACCCAGCCCTCGGTGTAGTATTCCGTCATGTCTTCAGGATCCTGGGGTACGCCAGCAATGAGTAGTTGTAAGTTGCGGAAGTCGTCCAAAAGTTGGGCAACTCTGAGTTGGCGTGCTTGGTTGACTGTACAAGTTAGAAGATGCGGTCAAGACATAACGCAGATACGGCTTCACGAGGGTCGAGACAACGAGACGAAACGAAAGGGAACCTGGGAGGAAGCAATGAGAGAAGAGACTTTTCTGCATAATGACACAAGTATAACGGCATAGGTGTAGAGCTGCAGCGCCACTGAATGAGATGTGTATAGTGGCCATGCATGAGTTGTCAAGGATGGGGCTAATATAGAACTTACGGCCGTCCATTGTGCTGGCGTTTTGTGTGTTGTAGTTGGAATTATGGCGAGAGCCCGAGATAGTATGAGCAATAGTGATGCCTTGCGTAGAAAGGGGGTATTGCAAGAGATACTATGCTTAAGAGATGTGGTTTCGGTCTTGGCTAAAAGACAATATGAAGTAATGTAGATAGTGAAGTAGTCTACGATCGAGGAGGATGATATCGCGGAAGATTTGAAGATAAGCCAGGACAAGAGAACAAGTCAGGGAAGAAATGAGGAAGATGTGCTTGTTATATATATCGAGATATATGAAAATAAAGAAGTAATGAAACACAAGACCGGGTGGTCGAGAATAGATGTAGTGAATAGTTGGATGACAATGAACGAGAAGAATGACTAGCGAGTGAGATGTACTTGCTTGGTGTATTTAAGCAACCGTGAGTCCTAAGGATTGAGGAGTTTGAACAGCAGATGAAAGTGAGAGTAAGAATGAGTGTAAAAGTGAAAGTGAAAGTGAATGAGATTCCGTCAACAGATATGTCAAGCGTACTTATGCTAAGGCAGTAGTGTTTGGCAGGGTGGGACCTCGAGTTGTAGAAGCAGTAGTGGCGATTGTGGTGAACTAATGTTATCTGCAATATGAGAGTATATGCACCTCTTAAGTACTAGTGATACAATGTGGCTAGGCGGCCTCTAGGTCAAGACTACATCTATGCATGATTAGATGAGATTAATTCTAGATGCCGCCGTACTCTCGTCGGCTAAGGCACACTGTATACTACCGGTATTTACAATGCAAAATGCAAGTAAGTAGATAGGCGTAACGTTGAAGCGAAGTATACTGAGCCAATATCGTTACAATCCGAATCCACCGCTTCTCCGTAGGGAGTACGTAAGTGAGCCGAACGCCATGATAATTCAACCAACGGCTTATGATTCGATCATGTTTAAAAAGTCTTCATGGCCCGGCGGACGGATCGACAGAGCCGCCCTTCCCTCACAGGTGACAGGAAACAAGCCCTCTTACTGTTTCCAGCCAACCCCGGAAGCTAAACACCACTCATATCACGTAGAAGACATCGGACTTTGGTGTGTCTCTGGAAGCAGGATGATACCGACACACCAAGCTTTAATATTGCATGATGTATGTGTGTAGAGCAAGGAGGGAAAGGAATGGAAGGAGGAGGACAAAGAAATAAGTAGAAACTAAGCTTTGCAGAAAAAAAGAAAAGAAAGAGGTAAAAGGAATCGATTTGAGGAACAGGAAAAGCATCAAGTCTCCAAATTAGAGATGGATGATATAATAGAGTAAGCGGGTCATATCTGCACACCAGAAGATCCCTCTCTCAACGTCTTAACTTAGGTATCATAGAAAATATATATATAAAAAAGACACAAAGAAGAAGCCATACATGCCCACTCATTCAGCACCGGCTTTAGTCAAGAAGATGAAACTAAAACAAAATTGCATCCTCCCGGGAGCTACCTCCCACCAAGCTGGCTTGGGGTCGGAAGCAAGCCAGGCTAGAAGAAGCCAACCGGAAGTAGGTAAGAACGATATGTTCGCAGGACGTGCAAGAACCCTGTGTTTGCGTCCCAGTCGGGACTGGCTGGCTCCGCTCAGTCATGGCCCAGGAGAGGAGAGGGCGCCCCAATATAGACAAGATAGAGGGGGTGGATATTGAAGACAGGATCTAGAGCGTATCTAGAGAGCTATATATCCATGGAAGAAGAAAACAGGCTTCGGGAGTCCGTCGGAAATAGAAGAATAAGGAGACGAGATACAGATTTCTAATGTGCTGGAGCTCCAACACAGCGGGATCAAGGACTTCCAGCCATTCGAGGGTCTAAAATTTAGTTGACGGCCATGTTTCTCTGAGTTTCCAGAGGAAAAATCAGCTAGCCGGAAGAACACAATAGGTTAATAACCAAAGTGCGTCCACAGGAAGAATTGGATGCTAGGGTCAGGGAACAACAAGCGGACAAGGACAGGGGCGTGACAACTTGGCTATAAACAAGTTACTTGTTCGAGTGAGTCTGGCAAACTGTATATTGACAGGTAGCAGTAGTATCATAGCAATGCCAAGGGCGTAGACGTAGTATAGTATGTCTATATGTCTAGTATGTATCTGGCAAGCTAAAGCAAGTTGTTTATCTGTGGAGGCGGAGGCGAGGAAGCAGGAAGACACAACCAAGAAGGAGGCCATCAGCCGTTCAAGCAGGAGCCGGTTCTAGGCTCTGGTAGGTTGAATAACAATGACAGGCAAAATGCAGGTCCCTGGCGGACGGATGGTGTTGCGTCTACAAATTGAGAGAAAACATTGTATTGTTTTTGGGGTTTATGGATGTTTTCAATATGGTATGCCTCTCTTCCTACCTCCCCGTTAAGCACATATCAGCCAATACGCGAATAAGCAAATTACGGGGCCCATAGCTGGCTCGTCATCTAGTTGGCTATCTGAGGAAAGTGCCTATTTGGACTTGTCAACACAGGCTTTGGTATACATATATACGTATGCAAATAAACAGATATATATAGACAAAAGGATATACTACCCAACTGCTAGATATCTCTACCTAGAGGACACCCACGAGGCCTAGGCCAGGGGAATTCGGGCATGCATAATATGCGTGCAGATGGTCTTGTCCTGTTTTGGCAGTAAATATAGGAGCTTGATAGGAGCTTAAAGCAGCTGTAAGTAGTACAGCCCATACTGAATCAAGTCACAGTGCAGGGCCCTCGCCGTCGAAACCCTACCCTACCAAAACAAGCACAGAAGTCTTTCAATACCAGACAGAACCTCTCTGCCAGCTCGCTAGCCCAGTTGTCCGTCCAGCGATAAGGCAGATTGTGCCCTGTGATTTTGTCCAGCTATAAGCTCGATGCTCTTCTGAGACTCCCGGCCCAGCATTCTCGACCCAAACAAGCCTAGCCTGTCCTACAGATATACCCTATAGGCAATATCTGTACAGCTCTTGAGAGTGGGGGCGTGTTGTCAGTCAGCCTACCAGGGGCGTGCGGTTAGACAGTTCCCAGACTAGCCTAGAACTTGGAAATCATTATTACAGTATATCTGCATACAGATAACAGACCACAGCACGTCCAGTTTAACTCCAGCGTTGCATTTGATGGGGGATATCCTCCGTCTTAGCCATCTAAACAATGAATGCTCGTTGTGATATAGCCCGGAAGTCGGCTTGGCTATGCAAAAAAAGCGGCTGGAAATCGGTGAGTATCAGACTTCGATCTCGAGGCCTGTCTTGCTGAAAAGAAGATCACCAACATGGCATAACAGCATACAGCATGGAATAAACTACTTGTATATCTGATAGGTGATGGCAATGCCACCGACAACATGGTCTATAGACGTTAACCAAGGATTTTCATTAGTATAAGACCGGCTATTCTTTGTTCGAGCGCAGTTTGTATTAGTGCCATGAACAGGCCACTTTAGAACTAAAGTTGATAATCGTGTAAGTAGAACAGTACAACTATATCTGTATATCACATAGGCCGGTCTATTCAAGGAGGGAAATAAGTAAGAGGCAACTGGGCGAGGGAATTAGGAAGGGACGCTCTCTTGTCTGGCTACTGTCTTTCAAGGCAATAACCCTGAAAAAAGGGAAATAAGTAGGAAGAGATGGAAACACAATATGGGAAAGGGCTGTAGCCAATCAAAATCGATACCAGTATGTCATACCAACTTTCTATCTTCGTACCTGCACCGAGATCTCAGCCAATCAAGACTACAAGATTACGGGATGTTTGCATGTTTTGATGTATCCTGCTCATATACCAGTACTTGCTTCAATATTCTACGCCCTATTTCTACGGCTCGCCGCCTTGATCTGAGAGAACACAGCAAAAACAGAATACAGAACAACGATAATAATAAGGACAAATACACATTCCTTCGCTATTGAGCGTAGTTTCTTCAGCTGTCAAGATGCAGCGATCCTTGGCCATTTTGGGAAAGTGGCTGGAACCCGCATTAGGCGTGTGGAGGCGGCTACCAGCCAATCAGAGACACCGTCGGGGCCGCGCAATATAAATGTCGAGTTTATAGCCTGCAAGACGAGAGCGAGAGGACTTGGTCGAGAAGATCCTGTGCAATAATGCGAAAGTATGGCAGTGTGATATGAACCATTTCATGTCGTATTATGAGTAGTAAGAAACAAAATGGGAGAGCTGGCGTTTTCCACCCGGTAAAGTATGTCCTTCCCTGACTCCTTCGATCATGCCGGCTTACTTAGCATCACGTTATGGGCCTCTCCTACGCTCCCACAGCACACAATACTGTCATGGGCCGAAGCTGTGCCTCTATCTTGGTAGAACTTAGTGATGATGGAGGTGGAAGTATAAATAAAAGTGGTGGTGTTCCAGCTGTACAACGGTCGTACGTGCTGCCAAGGGCCAAGGCCAACCCTGTCAGCCCTCGATAAGGTCTTTTATATCCTTTTATTCTTTATTTCTTTCTATATGATGAGGCTATGGATTGGATTCGATGGTATCTTCCGTCTGATGTTCGTCCGTTGAGAAACGTTTATCGGGAGAAACGACAAACCTTAACCCTGTGGGTTTTAGTCAACAGCCCCCCCCCCCTTTCCCTTGCCCTATCTACTCAGATGCCTTTTAGACCAAAGGAAACAGGATGGTTCACACTTGCGAATACATAGTCGTTACAGTATTCCGTACTTTAGTCTCATTTACTCTTGTTCTCGAGTTCTCGAAGAGTCACTCACATTCCCGCCTAGGCAGCCTAGGTCCTCGCTTCTCTTGTCGAAATCAACTAGGATATGCCACTGTCGGATGGAAGAGATGGATAATCTTCTAGGAGTTAGTGCTAGCTGGGTCAACTAGCTGTAGATCTTCCTTGATCAAGTCAACGATAGGTATAATGTTGGCAGTATAGAAGCCAACGAAATACTAATGAGAATGCTGCCTGGAGATTTTGTCCACATTGAACCGCAGAGCTTTTTACAAAACCCTCGACCTGCTATACAGATGCATACGACCATCGACAATGCCAGTTTTCTACTCCAAATAAACGAACAAACATGAAAATATCCAAACCTACACTCCTCCTTCTCTTCCTCTCCCCCCTCTCTACATCACTAGAACGTTTCCCAAAGGAATACAATGGGGTCGATTCGTGGATCAAAAGGAGCAGGAATATCAATTCGAAACAAAGAATGCCTTAGCCGTGAACAAGGCCACTACTAGCAAGGATTGTGGCTGATATCCTATTATAGTAATATTATATTCTGTACTCTGTGCTGTGTGCATTTGGTGTTTCCTCTACTGGACTGACTGGGTTTTATCTGTAGAGAATTTTCACAGCTCTTGCGGTCAGCCAAAGACAATGCATGGTGACCTCCCTCGGCGTTGTAGCCAAGCTGTCATGTACAATGTACATGTAATCATGCATCATACCGATAGATGCTCTGCGTGCCCTCTCGGATTTATTGTATTTTTTATAATATCTTGTTTCTTACACGTTTGTCAGCAACATGTGTTCAAGCTCGCTTCAGTCTTGGTTTATTACACCCAATAAAGTGTGGTATAAAAAGACCACGTCTATGACAGATCGCCAACACAACGTGGAGGTACATTTTCAGCTGCCATGGTCTTCAAGGATGTTCGGCACCCTCCCTGTGAAGCAGTGAGAACTTTTTGTTGAAATAACGTTACTGAAAGTCCTCTAGTTCTGTATGTATGTCCTCCATATCGTTTAATAGTCAGACCACAAAATGAAAAGTCGGGTTTTCCCGTCTCTAAAAATATCATATTACGATACCGCTTCAGACGACTAGTACACAATATACACACTAAATAACCCGATCTTGGACCACCAACCCTGCCTATCATAGATTCATGATCATCTATCGGATCTTCAACTACAGATCAACGACGCTTGACTTCGATGGATACCATATGGACCACTTGGATGCTCTCTTTCTCAAATCTATCTATAAGCGAACCAAGTAAGGTAGGGTTTAAATCCGAAAGTCACCTTGTTTGCCTGTTGCCACTGAAAGTCGTTATCAACAAGCCCATCAGCCAATAATTTCCCTCAACTTAAGTAAATATCGTCTATGATTAGGCAAGGATTTCAGCATCACGTAACATTCATAGCCGTTGTTCATGTTACTTGATACATACATGGATATAAAACAAGAGTATAAATAGTCGTAGAGCTATACTATAATACCATACTTAACGTAGCAAGACTACATCATACGTACCCGTCACTCTACTACAACGGGAGGGCTTGGTAGTTGCGTAACAGGTACGCCAATAGTTCGAGGAAGCCCCTACTTAGGCTCGTACAACTACAGATCAGGAGTTCTGATATTCGCCCGCTTAGTTATATAATGAACATTGCCCAGACAATCGCTGAGTTCTCTCATACGTCCATAAACGATGTCTTCCAACTAGAGCATCTACAAGTGATAGACACTTTAATACACTCCGAGTCTTGTAATCAACGTATCATTATGTCTTGACAGAACAAGTCATTGACCACAAGACAGTCTCGAATTCCTTTCCCTATTTCTACAGATGAACATTCTACGTCAACTCACCATTCGTCCCACTAAGCTCACTGTCGATCGGCATGTCTCTAAAAGTTTCTTTTTATCGGAGTTTTTTTTTCTCTTAGGTTTATTTCTTTTTTTTCACCTCCCGCTACACCAATGTGCCAAGTACTAGTGTATAATGTACAGATATACGTAGGATGGTGGTGGGTACGTTTTATGACGCACATAACCATCCAATGATTGTAGCTTCTTGCAGTAGAATTAAGCCTACTAGTGAGTAAACATTGCATCCTTGAAGAGAAAAAAAGGCATACACAGCCGACTCCCGGAGGGCTCCCATAAGAAAACGTCAGAAATGGATTCTTGTGTTTTTTTTCCCGACTATCTGATACCAGCGGCTTCATACGCAGACCTAGATATGCTGGCATGTTCGTGTAGACATGGTACGTTTCTGTACCTGCTTGTAAATGTAGCCCTTCACTGGACAAGTCCATGGAGCATGATCCATCGAAGCATCTACACTACACGCCCTTGGGTAAGGAAACAGGTTCTTGCGCAGCTCTACGAGCTCGTAGCTTAGCCATTTGCGATCCATGCGTCGTTCAGGTACATCTTGACTGGAGGAGGTTTTGAGACAGAAGGTGGCTACTAGATGACATAAATATAAACATGTACGGGGATTTTGTCCAATCATACTTCTCAAAAGATCTACCGTCGACTCCAGAACAAGAGATGCTGCGATATCCCGCTCTCTTCAGATAGCACCTGAAATCTTGGCCAGCGTTGCCCCTGCCTTCCATTCCTTTTTTGTCTCCTCCCCTCCCCTTCCCTCCCCATGCAATGTCTAGCCTTTACACACGTATGTAATTTTCTTCATTGAGACATACTTACACACACGTACCTAGTCAAAGATTATACTTTCATAGAGCGGAATCTCGCGATCTATCCGCAAGCTCGGAGCGGGAGGCCAAATCAGGGGCTACGGAGGCTGCGGAGGGCTTTTCTTGGCACATGTATAGAGAATTTCCACTTCTAGAAGCTCTGATCTGTAGTTGTTTTTTTTAAGCGTAATCTGGTGTAATGCAAGGGGCATCGAGCTTCCAGCTTGCATGTGTTCTTACATACTCGAGAATAGGTTGGCGTGTGCCGACAATCCGTGCTTGTATATATGTAAATGTTATCTCGGCAATGGCAACATCTATTATCTGTGAAACAAGGCTATTGATGAGTAAGATCTGCTTGCATCTAATCGTTTGTGCATTCAAACGGATGCTATACTCAGGATTGTGCCTGTATATCATCTTAGAAGACTCATATAATAGCCCTCTTTCCTCCTCTTCTTCTCCTCCCCCTTTCTGGTCTCTTTCTATCTCACTAATTTGGTTGGTATCAGATTGTCGTTCGTCACGCATCACACTATCATCTTGACCTCACAACTTTGTAAGAATACATTTGTACATATGCTGAGTAATGTATGCAATAAAGCACGGATGCAAGGCTCACTTCACATATTAACTACATCGAGCTGAAAACTATGTTTGGTTTGGAGCCATCATAGATTCCAGCGTCCAATCATTGTGCTGCCTCCGCCTATCGGAGTTAAAAAAGAAGGAAAACTTGCAAAACTGGCTGTTTATGCCTTCGCTTACTATTTATCGAGCTGTCGTAACGCAAGATACAGCCGAATATAGGCATATCAGGGTTACAACCACTTAACTATGCCCTGGCCTAGTCACAATTCAGAGGGTCGGGCAAGCAAACATGAGATTCTGATAACCAAGACTCCAGACAACAGTGTGTATGCAGTCAAATATGATGATATATTCGAGTTCAAGCTCATGAGAGTTTCAACCCGTCAAAGCTAACAAATAGCCGGTTTCTATCGTCTAGGCCTAAGCCAGTAAGAATCCATCATTGGAACATATCTTGGGGAGCTTTTAAAAGCAAAATTCCCTCCCCTACTTCTGAAGCAGAGTAGGGGGGCAATTATTGATTCGTGAGGGAGGGCAACAACCACGGGGATATATGTAGCTGAATATAAAGGAAAGAAAAGACAACCTTTAGAAATTGATAGTAACTTTTGCTTAGCCATTGCTGAGCGCAAGTGGTGCTTATCCTTGGTGACACAAACCGAAAAGGCATAAAAAAGACTAATCCTGAAATATATAGACGACGTAGTCAAAAAGGTATTGAACAATGTACGCTCCGATACGGGGAATCGAACCCCGGCCTTCTCGGTGAGAGCGAGATATCCTAGCCCCTAGACCATATCGGATTTACTTTTCTTATTGAGTGAAAATGCCGGCCATAATCTGTGGCTCGGCCTGAAATTTCGGCGCCCGGACCAGTTAGCGGACAACCTTCCCTCCTACAACCCTCGGGGGGGTACCTTTGAGTTCGAGTACCTCCCCCTCCGTCCAAAGACGAATCTTTCCCCTTCGTCGTGGGTTTTAAGAGCGACCAGCACATATCCCCAATGCTGCTGTCCATTCTCGTTTTCTTTTTCGACATTTGTCGACTTCAAAGCACCGTTTCGTGAGGCCTTGAGCCCGATTTCCCCTCTCGAGGGACGTTCTCACCAGCGACCGACCCCGCACCTTTTCGATCGTTGGTCTCCCGAGTCTATCCACTCACCTCAGGGAGCCACACTCACACACGGCGGGCAGCCTTTTGAAGGTTCCGGATGCCCGACCCCGCGGCGCGGGAATCTTGTCGCTGTTGCTTCATCCATAGCACCCGACTTGATTACGCCAAATTTTTCATTCTTACGGCCACGATCACCAGCCTCTTGGAGGCTCACTGAATAGTGGGGATGGTAGCTCCACTTAGGAGTTGGTTTTGTGGATCTGTCTTTTGGGGAATAGTTTTGTGGATGCACTGGTTTTTTTTTTTTTTTTTTTTTTGTATTTGTTTTTGTTGCTCATAGTGGAGGTATGGACCACTAGTTCTTCGGGGCTAGGGGACGGTCTCGTCCCGCACATACAAAGCTATTGAGTTGTCGAGCGGAGGACGTTAAATATCTGTCCGGTAGCCAATCCGGCGTCGTATGATCTTAGTGATTTAGGTAGACGTTAAATATAATCAAATCAAATCAAATCAAACCAGTTAGCGGAGTGCGAGCCGAGAAAGCACCTTGGGGTTCGCTTTGAAACAAAGACTGTCTACAAGGTGGACTGACTTGAGGACCAGCACAGATCTACAGCGGGACGGATCCTAACTGCCCGGACAGGCCATGGCGACTTTGCGGAGTTCCATGACCGTTTCGAACATATGGATACGGAAAGAAACTGTGCCACTCCGGACTAGCTTGGTCAAAAAGCTACTTCGGAAAGAGAGCTCCTGCAAATACCTTGCCAAGAGACTGGAGGTGAAATGGCGGCACTACAGAGCCCATGCGCCGAGAGAAAAAGCCCCATCAGCGGGCCAGACAAGTACAGCGGAGGGGGGAAGTGACTGAGGAGGATTTGTTTTGGTTATTGTCTCTGTTTTTCCTATTTACTGTTCTATGTTTTTGTTTTTATGTTTCTATTACTCCTTTTTGTTTTTTTTGTTTTTGTTTTACTGCTGCTCATGGTGGAAGTGTGGACTACTAGTTCTTCGGGACTAGGGGACAATGTCGTCCCGAACATACAAAGCTATTGAGTTTGTCGAGCGGAGGACTTAAATATCTGTCCGGTAACCAATTCGGCGTCGTATGATCTTAGTGATTTAGGTAGACGTTAAATATAATCAAATATAATCAAATCAAAATCGGACCTCCATGTTTACCACAAGCCGGATGTCTAGAACCGAGGCTTACCGTGGTATTGGTGTGGCACAGTATTAGGTATACGTCAAAGGATAAAATCAAACCAACCCTCAGTAGCCAGAAGCCAAGCAGGACTATATCCTATACCGATACGAGTTAACAGTGTTTGGCGTATCTCATTTAAAAAAAAAAGCTGTAATGTATATGACATGGTTACTACTATTATTTCCATTCTTTGAACTATTCATTCCCTTCCTTGGGTTTAGGAAGAAAGTAGTTTAGTCCTTCTCAGCGATCGCCTGCAACCGCTCATCGATCTCTTCTTCAGTAAGAGTTCTGAAGCCCGGCTCCGTACCTTCTTGACCATCAGCCCGAGGACCACCGACAATACCAATCTCGATCTCGTTCTTCTTGAAATCCATGCTTAAAACGGTGCTTAGGGTAGTGATGGCCAGTTCCACAACATCCTCCCATGAACCATCGGCGCAGTTCTTGTTGCGCAACTTCTTCTCAAGGTGGTTAACAGCTTCTTGTTGCTTGGGTCCGGCAGCAGTACCCTTGTAACCAACATAGTAGCCGGCAGGGTCACACTTGAACAGCTGGGGGCCGTACTCCTCGTCAAGAGATATCAAGGTGGTAGCGATACCATAAGGGCGCATCATTGCCTAACGACTAAGGTTAGCTTAGAACGAACTGAAGTTGGTCATGTATAATAACTTACTCTCTGGGTATAGACTTGGCTGATGTTAGCCAGACGCTTGGCAACAGCATCGGCGGGCATTTCGTAGCCGTATCTGTACTTGAAGTCGGCAGCCTCACCCTGCGCACGCTGGGCAAACGGTCTCGCATCGGCGATAGATCCGGTCATGACGCAACCGACGGAGGGGGATATACGGAAGATGTGGGTAACGGAGGAGGGGTCGATCAGCTTGTCCTATGTGGAAGTCAGTATTTGTAATCACATATTGTGAAGCTGTGGGAGTCTGCAGAGTTGGACTTACAGGAACCTTCTTTTGGGACAGCACAACGGCGCAGTCCTTGCCTCTAACGCCAACCGACATGATGTTAGCGGCTGTGATAGCCTTGAACGCATACTCTACAAAAGATCTTTGATATTAGCGGTTATCGTGGATAGTTATGGAGGGACCAGAGTCGGAGGAGCAGCGTTGACATACCGACCTGATACAGGCGACCCTGTTCAGAGAAGATGGTGATATGTCTGTCAGAACCGGAGCCTAAGCCAAAGTTGTTAGTATATCGTGATAATCAGCAAAAACATAGCTTGGTGAAGCTCCAAAGCAAGGCTACGATGGCGGGGCGAATTGGCAGGCTTACCGGCCATGGTGAAGGTGTTTTAGAAGGAAAACAAGAGAATAAACAAAGTCAGCGTAAGTCCAATGCTATCGAACACTAGAGGTGCAGGTGGTGGTAAGTTGTGAAGTCGCAATTGGAGTTGTGCAGAATGCTGGATTACTGGCAGCTAGACAATTGGATATAGTTCGTACGCGTGCGCAAGAAGCTGCCTTACTATGGAATTCGAGCTTCTATTGCAGCAAAGCTTCCCCATTGACAAAAGGGCCACCAGGCTGGAACTGGAAAAGCGTCACCGGCCGCCAGCGAGTGGCACTAGCCAGCTGATAGAGCCTGCGACAGCTGGTAGCCTGCACCCTGCTTCCTCACAATAGCGGGGCATTTTTTCGAAGTCGACCCTGAACAGAAGCAAGCCGATAAGATAAGAATTAAAAAAAAATACAAATGTTTGCAAATTATCACAATCTAGATTTAGATGCGATTAGATTCAACGGTGTTTTGCCCATCACGATAGTTTCACTTTCACACCTCCAATCGCCCCCAACACTCCAATTCGGTGGATCAGTATCAATTCTTTACTGCCATTATCTACCTGCATCCTAGACTGTCTTCTTCAAACTTCCATAAGCCGCCATCGTCTCAACTTGACTTCTATCTCACCATCTCTCTTCAACAGAACAATGTCTGTTCCTGCTTGGAAGAGGCTGGGCCTCAAGCTCAAAGGTGCCGGTGGCTCAGACGCTCCGGCTCCGACTCCAGCGCCGGCTCCCGCGCCGGCTTATTCCGCGTCATCTTCATACAACTCTCCCGCCAAGCGCAAGTTCGACTCTGCCACGGGAAGCAACAACACTCCTCTCCGCTCCTCCTTCAGATCTCACGATGCCGGTGCTTCGTCATCAACGACCCCTCACTCTGAATACAAAAAGCCGCGATTCGATAACCAGACTCCCACTGATAACCGCCGCAAAAATGTCTCTTTCACTGCCGATACCAACACCCAGTCCCGTTCGAGCGTTATGCATCCACCCACGCCCGCAAAGAAGCCTAAGAAGCCAAAGACCAAGAAGCCTAAATCCGCCTCTAGCTCTGCTGTCACTACCACTACCGATATTACTGGGTCACTTGAATACCTCCGTCTATGGAAGGCGGCACGTGCTGCCTGGAAGTTCAACAAGAACCACCAAACCCTGCTGATCAAATACCTATACAACCCATCCATGCTGCCGTCGCGCGACATCGATACATTCTACGACTACATTCTCGACATTCAGGGCTACGCCCGCGTGCGTCTAGTCGAGGCTGCGCGTGAAATCCAAAAGGCCGATATCGAGCAAGTGGCCGGTGTCGCACCGCCCGAAGGTCAGGCTGCTCCTACGCCTACGGCGGCCCAGATGGCGGCTAACGCCAAATACCATGTGCGCCTAGCCGAAATTCTACGCGAGCAGGCAAAGTCTACTCGTCTAGACGAGACTGCGATCACATCTTCAGAGGCGGGCGAAGAGGGCGCGAACATGGTCAAGAGATTAATCAAGCGCATGCGTGCGGACACAATCATTGCCGAGCTCGGGGAGAGTGTGGCAGCCGGTGCTACCAAGGATGCTGCCAAGGTCGAAGCACTACCAGAACCCAAAAAGGTTGAGGTTGAAGAAGAGAAGCCTGCGGCGCCTGCGCTCAAGCCAAACGGCAAGAAGGTCCGTTCTCGCAAGAAGCGTATCATGGCTGACGATACCGACTCATCAAGCTCTGAATCGGAGTCAGACTCCGATTCAGAAGATGAAAAGCCTCAGCCTAAGAAGGTTGCTCCCAAGCCCAGTAAGAAAGCAGTCGCTTCTGATTCCAGCTCCGATTCCTCCTCTTCTAGTGAAGCTGATAGCAGCGATGACGACAGTGACTAAATCAGCAAAAATATATATTCTACGTTACTGAATGAAAGAAGATCATATTAAGATTAGGGGCCTTGATTTCTCTAGGCGTCTGGGGGCTGTTTTGATCTATCCTTATTGCATATTTGAATATTTCCTTGGTTTCAGTACTCATGCATACTATATCTCACCGGGCATGGAGTTTACGGTTAGTAAATAGAAAAAATATGAAAACTTCAAAAACGCAAAGCTTAGCGATCTTACTACTGTGTATATTATATCATATCATCCATGTCTTGGCACATAGAGACATTATATTCCTTTCTACTTGAATAGTCTCGTGAAACCCTCAACTGGAGGTTGTAACCAGTTTCTCTTGTCATACTCCGAGTTCTCACCCTCAATGCAATGAAAGGTGTAAATGATACGTCCCTTCTTGCCAGTGTTATATTCACTCTTGTGCAGTAAGTTGCCATGAATGAGCACTAAGGATCCAGCCTTGACTTCACCCGGGACATATTCGCCGCCCTTCTCTTCTCCTCCATAACCCTCCCCAAGAGGGAACTGCGGGCCTGGGTTTGGGATCATCTCTGTACCCTTATCTCCCGCCTTACGTACCATGCGAGTAGTCACAGGTGCCCAACGATGCGAGCCAGGCAGAAAGCTCAAGCATCCATTCTCCAGAGTTGCGTCTTCCAAGGCATACCAGAAGCCCATAGCCGACGGCGGGTCCGTATAAAGAAAAGTAGAATCTTGGTGCGGCGGTACCGCACCTCCAATCTCTGGCTGTTTGCAGATAACCATGCTCTGTAGACAGCGCGGATCTTTATATCCAACAGCCCGGGCGATGGCAGCAGGCGATGTTGGCTCGCCGTTGTTTTCGGCCAGAAGCCGGGCGAATGGGAGTGATAGGCCGTGAAGATAGTGGCCAATCTTGTTCACAGCTCGTTCTTTTGGCTTGTTGAGAACGCCATTGGCGTCGAAAGCATCTTCTTCGAAGAAGTATCGGATCTTATCGCCAGAGGAAAGAAAGTAATCGTCGCCAACATGGTCACTCTTCTCGCCAGTGGAAAAACGAGTCATGGGATGGTCGTCCAGTGAAAAGTTGGCAAGCAGAGACTTGGCTTCGGCGAGTAAGCCGGCAACTGTCTCAGGTCTCAAGGCATCGGGGATAATCAGATAACCATCACGATAATAAGACTCCACCTGTGCCGACGTGAGACCTTGGTCGGTAGTCATACTGTATAAGAGCTCAAGACAGAGATTGACGTTGGTATAAAAGTTGGGGCCTTAGAAGTACGATAGTATTTCAGTGAAGTCAGTGTGTGAGCTGTTGTTGTTTTATCGTAGCTTTCAAAGATCGCATGATAAGCTTTGCTGGTCTAAGTGGATCGTCCCTGTGATGGATGAAAGCAATGTATAAGTAAGAGTAGTACCGTGTTATTACTCATATATTTTACTGTGTAACTACGTAGATAGGGTTTGTAACCCTTTTTGATGCTCTAAGATTTATACTCTATTCAATATTGTTTGCCGTTGGGTTTAATTTGTACAAATATATTCTTAAATCCTATAGTTAGCTATGTTATATAACTACTACTATATATCGAAAGACAAAGTTAGAGGCAAAATCCGGCTGCTACTGCCCACAAATATCTGAAAGGTTCCTCTTGGTAACCGCCATTTCTGAGCGACTACATCCCAATAACTCAGATCTCTTCGAGTAAGATGAAACGTCACTTCCACTGCTTCGCCAATTTCTATCTCAACTTTCTCAAAGCCTCTGAGTTGCTTTCTAGGGGCATCCCCGTCAGGAATTCCAATGTAAAGCTGTGCAACTTCAACGCCTTTACGAGTGCCGGTATTTCTCACGGTAGCTTTAGCTATGTAAAGAATATCCCAAAGGTCTTCTTGTCCGCCCTCAACAACTGGCCCGGATGGAAGCTCTCCGAAGTCGATATTCTGTTGGCGTATAACTGATAGCTCATCATACCCAAAGGTGGTATAACTCAATCCAAATCCAAACTCATACCTCGGTGTTATGTTATTTTGGTCAAAGTAACGGTAATCGATGAACACGCCTTCAGTATAGTTGGACTGTGGATATATCTGATATTCGCCTTCGGGTAGATCAGGATTGGCTGTGAGATAGTCTGTTTCGTTATGTGCTACAGTGTAAGGCAGCCTTCCGGAAGGATCAACGTCGCCATACAAGATAGCAGTGATTGCAGACCCGCTATCTTCGCCCGGCAGATGTCCGAATATTATGGCCGTGATGTTGTCATGGTCAGCAAACTGGTCGACAAGACGAACTCCGCTATTATGGATGACCACAATAGTGTTAGAACACTTGGAAGCAACATGTTTGATAAGACCGTCCGTGTAGTCGTCATGGAGATTAGGCCGGTCGAATTTCTCGGCTGCCCATGCATTTCCGAAAACAAGGCAGACATCTGAGACGGAGTCAACCTCCGGTTCGGGATTAACAAAGTCCCAAAACATAGCAGTTCCATTCTGATAAGCCCTTATTTTCAGAGCTTCGAATGGTGATATGAGGTTGGAAGGTGATGTGGCGCCGGATCCTCCCCCGGATATCATCGTGCCATTTGGAGCGATAGCAGATCCAAAGAAGCTAGTATCGACAGGATCGCCAAAGCTAATTCCAGTCCCTGGGTTAACAATATCAGGTGACTTTGCAGAGTAACCAAAGATTGAAATCATGCGAGGGTTCTTCAGAGGAAGAGATTGGCGAACGTTCTTGACAAGAACATGTCCTTCCACGGCTCCGTCAAAAAGATGCTTCCGAAATTTCTTCCGTCTAGCATCCACTACAGGATGGTCATCAAGAATGGAGTGTGGGCGATTAGTTCCAGGTGTAGGAATCGTTGAGTTTTGATTCAGCTTAAACCAAGACGCCATTATTCTAATTAGTGCGGGTAAGTCTATGTACAGTCAAAAAGGCCAACCAGGGGCAACTTACCTATGAGCCATATCATCTATTCTGCTCTCAGGAACCGAGCCATTTCTGACAGCTTCGACTAGTTTCTGGCCCCAAAAGCCTTCATGCGTGGGCATAGCCATATCAAGGCCAGCCAATGAAGCAGCAACGCCAGAATGCTGTGCTCTCCAATCGGATACAACAAAGCCTTGAAAGCCAAGTTCTGTCTTCAGTAGACCGTTCAAAGATTTGCTATTTTGACAAGCATAAGAGTTGTTTAATCGTTGGTATGAGCACATAATGTTAACAGTACCAGCCTTGACAGCATCTTGAAATGGCCACAGATAGAATTCATGAAGAGTTCGATCATCTATATTGGCAGAAATAGCTTCGATGCCATCACGGGGCCATCTATACATCTCTTGTTCGTTGGCGATGTAATGCTGCGAACGTTAGTCAGTATTCTTCAATGTTAGTGGATATCAGATAGACGTCACCATACCTTTGTACTTGCCATTACACCAGCGTCTTGGTGTCCTTTCACGGTTTCAAATACCAGCTGACCAGCCAGATAAGGGTCGACTGATATTCCTTCCCAGTTACGTCCACCTCTGACTATTCTGCCCATCGGGCCAACGACAGGTCCAAGGAGAAGGTTGACGCCTTTTCGTTTGAACTCATCACCCATACCGTACGCGCGAAGATAGCTAAGGTTGCGATTCCATGATGCGCCAACATGAATTCCACTTGGCCATGAGCTTACAAAGTCAGCGTTGCGAAGACCATTACCGGCATCATCTGTACAAAGACCAGGAAATCCAACTCTCTCGATGGCTGGAACCCATCCAACACACCCATTGGGAGTTGTAATCCCAGATGTCAAGTTTACCTAGAGTGGCATGGTGTATTAGCTTCGACAATACGACTTGGGGCTAATCAGTAGGGAAAGCTTACTCGTTCTTCCAGGGTAAGACTAGAAACGAACTTGATAGCTTTCTGGTAAGCATCCTTCCAAGATCCTATACCCGTAATCAATGCTGCATGATTCCAATGTTAGCAAAGCATACTACCTAGTCATACATTTCACTACTTACGGGATGGATAGACAGGTTCGGATTGCCCATAGAAGAAAGTATCGCTAGTAATGACGTCTGTCTCAGAAAGATACAATCTAGTCTCCGTAAAGGCCCCAGAATAGTAGGTCAACGTGCAAAAGGTAAGAACCAGGGCTAGTATCGTGTAGGTGATGTATGCTCTTATACTACGGTGATCAAAAAGCAGCACATTGGCCGCTCGGTTACCGCGTAAGCTTGGTGGTCACGCCGGCCGTTGACGTAGGCTCCGAATCGTGGACGATGACTTCATGGCGCAGACCGGTATTATAAGTTACAGTATTGTAGAAATAAGGTACGTGCGCAATCAATGGGTAGCGCAATTCACCTAAATCTTAAGCGAGACAGTCTTCTAGATCTTGGATGAATTCAGGTAATGGCTGTGTGAGTAATGAACGTAGTTCAACGAATATTATGCGATTGATCTTCTGCGACAAATGATTCAGGTTTTCATCAATACATAAACAAGACAACGAAGCTTAAGAGGTTAGTAAAAGGCATGAATTCAAGAAAAGACCAAGCAGCAGGCTGAAAGTACAGATATATGTAACATCCCCTTCAATATGTATGTCAACCCTTGTGCTATGCATAACCCTAGTCTTGCTTAGCTGTATATTGGAAACTTGCATGACTAACTGTAGTAGTCTTATGTAGTCATATCGCTGTTGAGGTATTGTATTCTTGAGTCGAGTCTACAACACAGTCCGATTGTTGCACCATAAGCTATAAAACGTCATAGTCATTGTGTGCATAGTAGCTAACCCCACCTTTGTCGCCTTTAATCAGGCTACGACCTTTCTTTGTTCTTAGGCAGCTCTAGCGTCGCAGAAATACTGGGCTTTCAGCTTTGTTGATGACATAACCGCCTAAATCCACTAAAGCTCAATAGATGGTTACAGTATTATATAGTGATGGGCACATTTCTGCATTCGATGTGTGATACAAGTTGCAATGACTATCTCTGGTTTTGTTTCTATCTTTATGTGATTTCACTCTATGATATTTCGCCAAAACGGAAAAAAACAAATTACAGCCTTGTACCAATCTTTTGTCGTCGTTTTTACTTGTTGTTTGTCTGGCTATGATTTTGATTTTTAAGTTGGGATTTTTACCAAAATAACTAGCTCAGGCGCCTCTATATTTTCGGCTCTTTTTTCTCAATATTTCCATCGCTGTTTTGTTCTCCATTACTTGCTTCATCCTTCCGCCGCCAGCCTTGTCTTTTCCCAATCATTTTGTCATTTCTATCCATCTTGACCTTTTTCACAGATGCTTTAACAGCCAGCAAATATTCACTTCGCTCTGTTATCTTTTTTCCTATCACACAACATCGTCAGCATGGCTCTCCCCAAGAGAATCATCAAAGAGACTGAACGTCTAATGGCTGAGCCGTAAGTTGAGCCATTGCAGTTCCCCGCTCTAGCCCACCTCAACCTTAATGCTATCATCACAGCCGGGGTCCTTGGTATACTCTTCACAATCGCTAATGTATCATTTCTTTGCTTTAGAGTTTCTGGCATCAGCGCCGTTCCCCACGAAGATAACCTCAGATATTTTGACGTCGAGATTCATGGCCCCGAGCAGTCCCCCTACCAAGGTCCGCTATTCTATTCAAATCATACAAAAGCATGCGTCTTATCGTCGGTGTGCTAACAGCTATCTTTGCTTCGTCGTTTTATAGGCGGTGTCTTCAAGCTCGAACTTTTCCTTCCCGATGACTACCCTATGGCTCCTCCCAAGATCCGTTTCTTGACCAAGATTTTCCACCCCAATGTTGACAAGCTAGGTCGCATCTGCCTCGACGTTCTCAAAAGTCTGTGATATCTTCCCAATCAGGATTCTGTCTCTGATACGCATCACTCGAAATCTTCAAATATCAACAATATCTCAGTATGTATAACATGTTGCTAACACATCTATGTACAGATAATTGGTCTCCCGCTCTCCAGATCCGCACTATCCTTCTCTCTATCTCTGCACTTCTAGGTACGCCTAACCCAGACGATCCGCTAGCTGCTGACGTTGCTAAGAGCTGGAAGGAGGACGAACAAGCCGCTATCGCTACAGCACGGGAATGGACTGAGAAGTACGCCAAACCAAACTAAACAAAATGCCGTTAATCTCGACTATGTAATATTCTCTCATTCTATCTCTATTCTTCCACGTTACCTTTACCTTTCTTTAGGTGTCTTATCTCTCTTGTTGGCTCGCTGCTTTTTTTTGATACAATACATGCTCTAACCCGACTACCATATTACTTTCTAGCATAACACAAAGAAGGTACTTGATGGACTATACTACCAAATACAAACTCAATTATATACTACTGTTGTGCCATAAACAATTTCTACAATCATGTCTATCAGTAGTACGTGGAGAAACGTATGCAAGACCTCAACATTATCAGCATCCAGTTCGGGGCTACCAATACACATATTTATGGCAATCTCTAGTTACAATCGAGCGTTGCTTCGCATTAGGCCATTCCAATGATGGGTGTTGATTGGTCTAGTACAGCAAACGGAGAATATATCGCTAGGAAATTGGACATTGGAGTTTCACGATACACAAGCATAAAAAAATCAGAATAGCGTTTTTGCTCAGCAACTGTGATATATAAACCCTAAATGTACGCAACCCTATTGAATTATATTATTGAATGAACATACATTGAAACCCTTCGTATGTTGACGTGTCACACCACATCCAAGGAACACTCCTAGGTAAAGATGCTATCTACATATATATAATAAAATCTGACTACATGCTTATAAACATAACTGAATACAT
This sequence comes from Davidsoniella eucalypti, assembly GCA_004009845.1. Classification (NCBI taxonomy): domain Eukaryota; kingdom Fungi; phylum Ascomycota; class Sordariomycetes; order Microascales; family Ceratocystidaceae; genus Davidsoniella; species Davidsoniella eucalypti. Next base: position 10,463 of record RMBW01000168.1, on the reverse strand, counting down.
GAGACGAGAGGAAGAAGTTTATGGACTACAAACTGAGAATAAGCGCACTGTCTGGACATCAACATAAAAGTTGTACTTCTTGTTAGTTCTAGTGTAAATTATCGAAGTTATGAAAGAAAAAAAAAGGCTTATAATGGAACTCAACTAGCGTACATTCAAAGAACATAGTTAGTCTATACTAGGAAGTCAGTAAGCTTTACATACAACTCTGGTTATATTCAGTGACAGGTCCTTTGGATTCAAATCTCGAACACCACAGAAACGTATACCATTGTCTTGTACATCAACTCAGTATGACAGAAAACCGATAGGTATAGTTTGAAGATCGACGGCGTTCATGCCAGATAGTCGAGTACGAGAATAAGGCTAAGGCTATTTGAAGGAGCTGTTTTAAGAGCTAGGCTTTCATGATATTCAAATGCTCTGATATCCATGAGCTTGGACACTACACTAATGCCTATATATATCATATTTGGTGAAAATACCACTAGATGTTCTTGATCATCTACTAAGGGTAGTTGCAATAGCAATCAAGCTATTTAATTAGATAGCGTTTACGATGCTACGCCAATACATTCTCGTCTTGAGCCGGGTTTCTTCAAGTTCACATGATCAGTTTCCTGATATCGATAACAAAGCCCCATTGCTGACATCAATTTCATTGACATCCTATACTTTATATGAACTAGACAGGAGTTCAATCTCAAGTCACCCTTTTTTTGCTCTCGGGCCACAAAACAACAAAATGATATGGTAATATGTATCATCACGGGTGAGTGTGTACCATCCATGACGGTCACTTATAACCCAGAAAGTCTTGCTCTTTTTTGTAAATCGCCCGGCAGACTGGATTTTGCATGCGTTTTGACTTGCATGGCTATGATGGATTTGAGGTTTCTCCGTGGTTGATTATATGGTGATGTGCGTGTGTAGATCATTTCCCTACCTAGATTATCCCAAAGCCTTTTAATGATCAGGGAAAGGAAAGAAAGACAGAAGGAAAAAAATATACTTAGTAGAATGACCGCAGGATCAGAAGGGGATGGAAGCTGTTAGACTCGGTAGTTCGACTAAAGCCAGTGCCAGTGCCAATTCATATTATTCACAATCTTCTTCATTTGTGATCTTGACAGGATGGCGTCGGGACACTGACCCGGTCAATGTTCATATCGTTAATAATTTTAGGTTGGTTAAACTACTCAAACCCCAAACCTTGTTTTTTTTTGTCGGATATTGAAAATGGGTAGCAAGACCGAAGTTTCTCGATTAGTTTTTACTACCATAGCTAAGGGTTAATTATATATCAGCACCCTGGCATACCCTTATAGGGCAAACGACTTCATTGCTTTCTTGATCCTTACTAGTACGCAAAAGAAGGAAAATATGGGAAGAAAAGAGCACATGGAAAAGTCAAACTAACATTCAAATGTCAGCGTCTAGGCTACTTTGAAATGTAGTAGTTGGAAAATACAAAGATACAAACGAGCCAATGGGGAATGAGGCTAGCACGAGATAGCACGGGGACCCCAGAGAAGTTTTGTGATTACAAGAATTAGCTGCCCCTATCCAATATTGTGCTTGTATTAGGATGATTATGGCATAGCATTTGGTTCATAATAGTGTTATGTTATGAACAGGGCATGACATGACATGACATAACTGTTCGGTGATTGCTAGATATGCAGATACGTTGAGATGTCGCAAATCATGGACGAGTTGTTGGCGTCAGTGCTGACAATCTTGTTTGCTGACAAGCCGTGATTGCAAATCCAGCTGAAAAAAAGAAGCACGCCAAGAGTGTCCGTCAAGTATTTCTTTTTGCTGGAGTTCCTTTCTTTGGTATAGTGATAAGTAGACTTCAGTAGTTGAGCTAGAGTCATATCATATTTGGATATGTTAATTGTAGCCAGAGTTCTTGGTGGGCTTATAGAAGATTAATAAGTGGAAAGAAGAAGAGAGAAAGACCAACACTGTAAGAGTAAGAGGATACGGCAGCAAGTTTGACACAGAGAATGTCGATCGCACAGATTGAAACGAAACAGATGATTTGCGAGCTGCAAAATAGGAACAAAAGAGCAAACAAAATTGGGTCATCAACGAGAGAATGGTATTTTTGGTGAGTGGGAAGAACAGACCATTTAGCACAGGCTCTCTAGGCACAGGCCCCAAGCACAGGTTTAAGCACAAATTCTAGATGGAGCCAGACGAACAAGGTACAAAGTACTTGCATATCGGCAGAGTTAAGATTGTGCAGTATAATTTCGAGAAAGCAAAGCACGTGTAAGTGACTGAGCTAGGCGTTTTAGTTATTATGAATGGGAAGACCAGGAGATGAGACATCTACATGTAGACACCTAGAGGGCGGCGCCTTGGAAAATTCTAGATCAAATGCCATGTTGATTTAACCAATACGCAGTTGTGCATTGTGCATGGAATATTACCTTGAGGAGAAATTGCATCTGACTACAATTTGATCTGATCAAAAGAGGCACCGTCACCGTGCTATGAGAATAGTTATACATGTAAACATGGCATGATGAATGTCCAACTATGATGTGCACGCGTCGGTTTTGGTTTTGTGCGGGTCAAAGTAGTGATGGATGAATCGAATATGGGAGTGCGCGTTACATTGCCGGTGGTATCGTAGCAAGCATAGCAAGTATATCAAGTAAGGCTGTATAGTTAAGCTAACCCAAGGCGTGGAATACAGAGGGGCAGAGGAGCAGAGTAGGAAGAGGAGGTACAATCTCCTTACAGGAACCGGTAATGCGCAGGATGTAATGCCTGCGCCAGGTCTCGTCTCCTTGCATGCATAGAGAGCTTGCATCTTTGTAGGTAGCAATATTTTAGTATTAGTGTACGACTTTGCGGATGATCATGAATCTGTATAATACATATTAGCGGACTTTTCTTGATAGTCGCCAATGGCTTATTAGCTGGCGTTCTTGTACTAATTGGAGTACAAATGAGGGTGTTACATACAATGTGGCTTATTAGAGCTCGTCTCTTGTATTGAAGTACAGGGCAAGAAGCACTGTAGCATCCCAATCCCAAAATGGCGACCTAAACACTCGCTTTTGGCTGCCAGTTCTCCTGCAGTAGTGTCATCCGAATGCCCTAATGGCCCCCAAAGCAGTCATAGTCAGGGGCTGTCACGCAAAAACTTACAGAGCCAGAAGTAAACCAAGGCCTCTGGTTGGCTATAGAGATGGAGGGCCTAACGACAAAAGACGCTACCGGATGATATCGCAGTCCCGCAATGAATGGAAGATTGTATTGTGTGCTCAATCAAGGAGACAAGGAGACGAGAAGAAGAAAAGAAAATCTCAACAATGCAATAAGCTCAGCTCGATGAATTCGCGGTATCGAGAGCTTTGTTGTTGTTGATTTTGGGCTTGGCAAGTGCGAATGGAAGGATCGACCCACGGGCGCCCATAACAGCTTCCGTAGTTGATACCTGTCGATAGTTGGAGCAATTGCATCTGTTAGCTAGTCTGGTATGGCAGTATTAGTATTGTGTGGGTATCCCTCCTACAACAAGAGCCACGACGAACGGCAACTGCCACCGATGTATTTGCCCGTAAGCGTGATTGCCGCTACCGCACGATGCCACAGGCGGGAAAAGAACAGAAAAGGAAGAGCCAAAAGTAATTACTACAACCAGACATTCTGTGAGGGAGGATCCTATCTCTAGAAGTGAGTTTTTGTTTTTATCCAGCGTGATTCCCCGTTTCTGCTGTTTCCATTTTCTTTTTATCTTGCTTTTGCTCTTGCTCTTGCTGTGATCAAGTCTATCTTGAGGTCTCAATTCTTCACAACATTGTGCTAGCTTTTCTCTTCGATCGCCATCTCTGGTCTTCCACCCTGTTAAAATCCAACTATCGACGCTCGTTTTTTGATCCCCGGTCGCCCTTGAAAACTGCCTTTAGAAGCAATCGTAGCACTCTGTTCCTGCCATAACCAACAGCAAGGCTTTCCTTTCCATCGATTGAGCAATCTTGTTGGTCTCTCATTTGGTGTCCCAGCCTCCTGGACCTGTGTCTACCACTGCTTTGTTTTGCGTAGCATATCAACAAACCGTTAGAAGGTAAGTGTTAATTGGCGTGCACACTGTATATACGCACCATGACATTGTAGAACCTTAGTTAGCTACATATATGTGCTGTCCAATGTTGTCAAATATGCTAATATCATCTTCTTCAGTTATCTTCTCAACCGCCGACAAATAGTGATCTCGCAACTACTGATACATCACCTCGCTCTGCCCTGTAAAGACTGCAAGAAAAGCCTCTTATACCCCAAATTGTACTTCTTGTTCTGCGGACCTGGCCGTGAGAATTTCTTCCGTCTTTTGTTTTAAGCACCTGACAGTCGCTCTTTTTTAATTATTTTTTTAATATCTTTTATTATTATTCTACTTTGTATGCCTGTGCTTTCTTCCATCACCTCGTCCAAATCCCCTGTCTAACTAAGCTAGCTATTCTCAGATACCTTACCCGATAATACCTTGCCGGCCTTGAAAAAACGTCCTAGTCTTGAGCACCAGCCATCTTTCTTAACTCAGAAACATCTCTTGACTCTTGACTCTGGACTCTCGTCTTGAGCCTGTCTCGTCCGAAGCCGCTTGCTGTTTTGTCTCCCTGCCCTAGGCATTGAAACAAGGAGCATTGCTTCGTTTACCAATTCATTTGTCCATCTTCGTGCATTGCATTGCCATTGCAGCAGATACAAGCCCTCTTTTGGTCTTCAATTACATGCTCGCTGCAAAATTTTGATAGCACGTTGTAATCCTACTCAAAGCCGAAGTCCCAAGCTAAGGTCTTGAACGTTCAAAGCGGGCATTGTGTCTTCCTTCCCAGAATTATAGCCAGGAAATCCAGCCAGCCAACCTGACCTGGAATAGCCTGACAAGGAACAGTAGAAAAAAAGCTGTTTGCCCTGAGATTAACCCATCTTTTCCCGCCCTACACTTATTTTACACTGACTTTGTCAAGTTTGCTTTGCTCTCTTGGGTTAACTTGACGACCGCTGCCTTTTCACCACTGAAGAGCCAATTGCTTGTTCGTTAGAACTTCACACCACCCTTCTGCTTTCTAAGCAGCAAACCCCCAAACAACCGCCACGCTGGATTCTCTTAGAGCCTCCGACTTCTCCTCCAAACCTCGCACCACAAAAGCGTGTAAATCATCTGGAGTCACCTTCCAGCCGCTGATCGTGCGCTTCTTCGCTACCTTGGTGACCGCGTCGTCCCGCATCAAAGAATCGCGCGCCTTAACTTACCACCCTCCTCACAACCACCGTAGCCGCCAGAACTCGGCCTCTGCCCGCCAATTCACCAACTTGAATCTGGCTTCGAATACACCGCTCTCCGCCTCTGCCATGCCAGCTAAAACAAACGCGCCTAAGCGCTTTGAGTTGCCTGCGCTCGACTTCAACTTTGAGTCGCTGACTGACGGCACCAACATCCCTCCGCCGCTGCCGTCGCCCGTGCAAGAAGCTGCTCCAGCGCTACCGCCGACCACCAAGTCCGCTGTTGCTCCCATGGTCACGGCTCCGGTTGCAGCGGCCACTCCTACCAAGACTGCTATCTCCGTAGCTAAGCCCGCGACGGCAGCCCCTTCTATTGCCAACGGCAACGGTAAGACCTCTATTTCTTCTTATACTACTTCTCCCACTCCTATCCTCCTGTCCTCATCATTGCTGGGTTCTAAGCGTCCGGCCACCGAGGACGCGCCAATATCACCTACAACAGCCCATCGCCATGGTCCTATCCGCCGGCTACTCAGTCGCACATTGTTGAATCACGCTTACGCAGAAGATAAAGCTTCCACCACCTCGCTTGGAACCTCTCCACGCCCAAACAGTCGCAGCAATGCCTCCATTGCCGACGAAAAGAAGGCAAAGCGCCTGAGCGGCTGGTTCCAACGCCTTCGCTCATCCGAGGCCATATCCAAACGTTCTAGCCTGATGTTTGATGATGGTAGAAAGACTGGCCCGCCGCCCCCCATGATTCCCGAGCTAGGCACTGTCGAGACCAAGATCGACCTTGGCAACGCCGGTACTATCTCTGACGAGTCTTTCTTCAAGGAATTCAAATAGATGCCTCCTTGGGCCATATCAGCCTCTTCGTGACGAGCATATGGGCTTAAGTAGTCCGAAATATTGCGTCTCAAGAACCACGCCAGTTATGAAACGAAGCTTTAGTATATGGCTCTAGATATACGAAAGCACATGATGTGGCAACTAGGATAAACAACATTGCCTCACTTGTCCAAAGCGGAGACTGGAATGTCAATTGCTATGCTATATCGTTAGATGTAGAGGCTCGGTCAACTCCAAAGATCTCGGAATTTTTTGATAGGCAGTCCATCATATGTTACTACCCTCAGGCACCGTACTGCTGGTTTCCTACCGTGTTTTTTTTCTTTATTTTCTTTTTTCCAAGCTTCCCTTCTTAAGTATTCCACTTAATTGTTCTAAACTTTCTTTTGCATTTGACATCCCCCCCCTTGAGCTCTTCTTTTTATTCCACCTTTTTGTACCCTTTTTCTATTTTTATTCTTTTTCTATTCTTCTCTACTTATTTTGTTAACCATTCGTTCTTTTCTTTATTCTTTTTCTTCTGCTTTCTGTTGACGAGCAATGACGACTCCGACCCTATCCTTCAATCCCCATCAGACTGATTGGACGGTTGTGCCTTTCTTACAATCATTATCCGCCTTCCAGCTATTTCTTGCTGCTTTGACCTTTTATCCGTCTGTCTCATCACAACGCACCACATTCGTTTACAACAAAAAAATTCATGTATTTCCCAAATATCTTTGGGGGTACTGGACCGCACTGTTGCTATTTCATCTTTCTTCTATTTGTTTCCTTTCCTGTTTCCGTTTCTGTTATTTTTGACTACATACCACGCTAGATTCGTCTTGCACCTATTATTACCCCCCATCCTCTGGAAAATCAAGTGGCTATACTTGGTTGCTTATTATTCGGTAGATATCTCTGCTGAAGACTTATGGTTGTATCCATTGCACATTCGAATATTGCTTAATGCATACTACATTGTTGGGGTGTGTACACGACCTATAGCACAAACATCAGGCCATGCATATTCCATTCCGTGGAACATATCTGGGGGAGGGGGTGGTTGATGGCGGAAAGATAGAGAGACGTGGAACTCGCGATACCCAGCTCGTCCTCGGGCACATTCATTTGACTTTAATTTCCTAATGTTTCTAGCAATATTCATTTTGTGGTTATTCCTCTTTCTTTATTTTATTTCCGTTTGTCTAACTCTTCATGTATTCGATGCCAAGATCATGTTTGATATCTCTGTCGTGTGTGTCCAATAGTATATGCTTTTCAGTGATGCTAGATATATTCTCCTCTGTGATTCTACTTGCAAATAGCCTGTCTTATTCTAGTGGGGATTTGAAGTTTCCAACCAAAATAAAATGGAACTAAATGGAAGGTCTCTAGAAAAAATGGAAGAGAAAAGATCAACTATGTAACTACCGAGCAATTGTTTCGATTTGTTTCAGCTAAGTTATATGAGCCGAATAATCAGTTACGGTTATCATTGTTGGCACAAAGGCTTTTTTTTCTGATAGCTTTGCGGCTTTTGGGAGTCATCTTAGGTTTTTTGTGACTTTTTTTAGTGCTGATGTTAGTTCCTGTTTTGATCACGGGGGCTCACTTGTCTAAGTATGTAAGCACGGCACGAGAGAGAAAAAAAAAGAAGAAAAAAGAGGATTATTGCTTTGGTTTTTATATATATACATTGATAAGATGGTTGTACGCAACCGTAGATTTTAATATCCAGCAAATAAATATTTCTTGTCGACACATGAAGTGTTGAAGATTGGAAAGTCAAAGTGTGCAATCGTATTATGTAGAAGATATCCTGAACGATCACGACTAGAAATTCGGGAAACATGATTAATTTATCCCTCTGTGTGCAATATTGTGGAAAGAAACGCGAACTCTTATTGTGTTATTCGGTACGTTATCAGCAGCATTCGCTAATGTGCTATTGTGCATATACGAAAGGTGGAGCGTTAACCTAGAGAAGATACGATGTTGGCAGGATATCAAACTCGGGTCCTAGTTCTCGAGATTCTATTTTTAGAAGAGCCAGGAGATATTGCGGAGAATAGTAAACATGCCGGCAGAAAAGGAAAGATATTATATAGTTCAAGTATAGTAGATGAATAAGATAGTTCTAGGTGTACGTGATAGACTCTATCCAGTTCAAGGTAGTAGGGCTTCCGAGTCGTTATATCTGTATACTCTCGGGTTCCCGATAAGGCTTAGATAAATTAATTCGAGCTATCTATCGTAAGTCACTTAGACTTGTTAGTCCTTCTTGGTATTGTCTTGGTAGTTATGGCCTTGTTATGTGTCCATTGTCTGTCAACTATGGTGTTGAATTGTATTGGTAACCAAACGAGATACTTGTGTTTTGTTAGTGGTACTGGAATTTATAGAAAGGTATAGCTAGTAAGCAAGTATAAAACGGGATCTTTTGCTATGGAGAACAATGGGGAATCAAACCCTAGCTATCCATACTAATAAAGAGTAGTAGCTTTTTTTCCGTTTTCCCGGTCGTGGCAAGGAAGTAGCTTGATTCAAGAGAGAAATAAATGAGGAGTTTTTACTTGGTAAGATGGAGAAGCAGAAAGCTAAACAACAAGCCGGAAGCTCAGGATCTACTAATCGCCATTCATTCTAGCTATATCCGGTTGATCCATCCCGAAAATATACGACCGAGGCCATTTTGTTTCTTTACCTGAAAATATTTCCGAAATCAGCCCACGCCGGCAATTGAACCACCACGTCATTTGTTCTCGATAGCAGATATATGTATACTCGGATTCTTTTTGGGACTCCCTACCAAGGCGCATTGATCACTCCCTCCAACCAACACAGCCAAACTCCATCGCCAGCCATTGACTGAGCCTTCTAAGGGGAGTGTGTGAAGCGGGGGGTGTTGATGCCAAATCTCAGAATCAAGACAAGCCCAGTGAGACGGAAGAACAAACTAGGAATACGGTGTCACTTTCATTGCCAGTTCAGCTTCTTGCTCGGAGGATGGTACATTTTATAAAATAAACAAAGCCAAGTCTCGCAATCGACAGGATCGACCAACTGAGCCGGCATCCAGTATGAAGATGTTCTACTATGGCGTTCTAAAAAGCCCAAAAGCCTATGTTTATATCTCTTTTTTTCGACTTGGCAAGACTGTCTCGAGGAGCAAAAAGGAGGAGAGAAAGTTCAGCAAACGTGGAAACCCTTCCAAGGGATGGCGGAATATGTCCAGAAATCTCCAGCCGAAGGGTTTCTCTCCGAATGTTTCTTCCCTATGCACGATGATATTAATATTTCCCTTATTGCATGCATGGTGCCTGTACCAATATCTGCAGGTTGACTTGAGCAAGGCCTTGGAATGCGAGCAAACTCAATAACCCCCCCGGCCATCCAATAGCTTCTTCCAACTCAAGAATGAATAGCCACGACCCAATGAGCCGCGTGGCCGCATGGCTCGCAAAACCCGCTCTTTGATAGAGCCCGGCGGACGGGATGATATGTACTACTCGAGCAGCTTTCTTTGAATCTTACACATCAAAAGGCGATGGTCACGTTAAGAGCGTGATATCGCGTCAGAGAAAGACTGGATGAGTATTTCTGCCCTGCCCCTGATGAAAGCACAATCTTATTTCTTATGTTATCCTTATTATTAGAGTTGCGACATCATATATACTTAATACTAGCAGTGGCGCCGGAGCCATGACAACGACGGTTCTTTCTTTTTTTCTTCTCCTGAGTCAAGGAAACCAACAAGGCTCGCCGCGCAACCTCCTCCAACTGGCGCCAGCCTACCCCTATGCAGCCCTCTCAGGCGCCCCCCGTGAACAGCAGCGCAACCACTTTCAAGCCCTGCCTCTTTTGTCAACAGACCACGCACTCCTCGTTCAAGTGCTCAGACGCTCCCCCCTGCTCCTCCTGCAACCTAAAGGGACATTCCCGAGGTTCTGCCCAAGTCCCCTAACTTCTGCTCCAAATGCAAGAGACCAGGCCACAGCACCGCAGAATGCCGTAACTCACGCAACGCCAGGGGTGCCATCCGCGCCAACGCCGCGGCCACTAAGCCATCCATCTCCCTAGAGGATGTTCGCTCAATGATCAATGAATGTCTAAGTACCTCGCAACCGCAATCCTCTAGCACCGCCCCTTCAGTCAGCAATGAGCCGGATTTTTAGATAGTCGGGGAAACCGCTCCCCGACAAGGGGGAATCAATTGGAGATAGAATAGTCAGATTAGAAATGAGTGCCTCGGGTAATTATTTAGACGTAAGTTTAGGTGACTACTCGACTAAGGCCCTCGTGGATAGTGGCTGCCTCACTGTCGCCGTCGTTCCCCCGCGTCTCCTCCCTCACGCCATCCTCACCCACACCATCTCCGA
>RMBW01000167.1:0-42555 GCA_004009845.1 Davidsoniella eucalypti | reverse complement strand
ACCAAGTGCCGCGTATCGTTTCCCCCGTCCAAGTGCGCTGGAAATCTGGACCGTATGGCTACACGCAGGCCAAGTCGCTTGTCTACTCCAAGGTCGGCAACCCAGAGGACGTGCTCAGGTGAGAGTTTACATCCAACATGCCAAAGAAGCTTGCAATCCTGTTCGATGACTAATCCGTATAAAAAAAACCAACCAACAGCGTCCACACCCACTCGATCTCACCCACCTTGCCGGCTAAGCAGGTTCTTCTGCGTACTATTGCCGCGCCGATAAACCCAGCCGATATCAACACTATCCAGGGAACCTACGGCGTTCAGCCTGCATACTCGCAGCTAATCGGCACGGCCGAGCCTTCCGCCATTCCCGGCAACGAAGGCGTCTTTGAGGTGCTCGCCACCGGCTCCGATGTCACAGACTTCCGTCCTGGCGACTGGGCCATCCCGGCCTCGTCCGGTTTCGGGACGTGGCGCACTCACGCTCTCGCTGATGCTTCCTCGCTGATGCCCATCGACAAAACCGGCTTGACGGCTACACAGGTTGCCACGGTGTCCGTCAACCCGTCTACGGCGTACCGTATCCTGCGCCTCTATGGGCCCGACCACAACCTCAAGGGCATGGTTCCGCTGGCCCCCAACTCTGGTGCTTGGTTTATCCAAAACGGCGCCAACAGTGGTGTCGGCCGTGCTGCTATCCAGTTCGGCCGTCTCTGGGGCCTGCGCAGCATCAACGTCGTTCGTGAGCGCGAGACCCCCGAGGCCACCGAAGCTCTCAAGCAGGAACTTAAGGATCTCGGCGCCACTCACGTGGTGACTAATGCTGAGTTCACTAGTCGTGAGTGGGGTGCTCAGCTCAAGTCGATTCTCGGTAAGAACGAGGAAATCGGCCTCGCCATGAACTGCGTCGGCGGAAAGTCCTTAACTGCGCTGTCTCGGTCTGTCGGTAAAGGCGCTTCTATCGTCACGTACGGCGCGATGGCGCGCGAGCCGAGTCAATTGCCCGCGGGCCTGATGATCTTCAAGGACATCAGACTTCTCGGATTCTGGCTAACGCGGTGGAACAGCGTGGATCCGGAAGGTCGCCGGACGACTATCAACGATATTCTAGAGTTGATGCGCCAGAAGCGGTTCGAAGATGTGCCTTACATCGAGCAAAACTGGGACTGGGATACTGAAGAATCAAAGTTGACCAGTATCGTGCAAAATGGCCTGGAAGGGTTCCGTGGAGGAAAGGGCATCTTCAAGTTTGGTGAGACCTAAGGTACCACAATACCGTAGGGTTACTATATACTATCAGGGTTGCTAGATGACGAGATACATATCTATACAAAGTGTGCCTAGTGCAACATATCATGGAATATTGGACTACAGCGCAACGTAGTGGCTCATGAACGAACCACAAGGGAAACTCTTGGAAGATCAAAACATAGAAATCTAGATTGAAAGCAAGTGACGTGACTTCACATGCAGTGCTTCTCTGTTATTTGGAGAAGGGAATAAACAAAACAGTAGAAGAAAAGAATGGACGAAAGGAAGAAGCAATGAAGCGAAGCGAGGGCAGAGAATGGAAAAAAAAAAAAAAAAAGATGCTAATGCAACAAGGAGAATATAGGATTCTCGGTTCACGCAGCTGCGGTTTTTTTTTGTTTTGTTTTGTTTTGGTGTACATAAAAAGGTCACTTGATGGAAGCTTTTTTTTTTTAGCATTATCTGAAAGAAATACAGAGCCCGAGGCTTGTGTTTCTTCGTTAGTTCATTTTTTTTTCTTTGGTACTATAGAGACAGCAATGATAATAGAGAATTAAACGACCATATAGAATAGCAGCCAACAAAAATAAGGCGTCGGGTCGGACTCGAGGAGGGGGGGAACGGAGAAGAAAAACAAAAAAACCGAGATTCAGCTAGGCGAGACAATGAAGTAGAATATTTGTACATTCAGATATACAATTTGTACATGTTATCATACATACATAGTAGACTATATATACATGTACAACTAACTATATCCTGATGAGCTGCAACAGCGCCTAAAAGAAGCCGGGGATGTGTTTTTTGTTTTCTTTCCTTTTTTATTTATTTAGATATTCTCTCTACGTTGTTTTTATTTTATTTTTCCTTGTTCCCCGTTTCTACTGTCTTTTGGGCACAGCATCTGGGACGGATTTGTATCCTGACAAATGGACGATGCGACCATGTCACCTTCGATTAAAAAAACAACAGAGGATATCTAAGCTGCAAGGTAGGATGGGATGAGTGAAATGGTCGTGTGACTTGGGATGATCTGAGCCAATGGATTTCCCTGGCCACGATACAACTATAACGCATGTTTGAGAGTGATGGAGCAGAAGAAGAAGATTGCGGCACCTGGTGTACTTGGTGAACTATGTATAGTTGTGTAGACGGTGAGAAAGATAGACTAGAAGATCAGTCTCCAAGGTCCGGACATACATATGTACTTGGCATGCTGGGTGCTTCAAGGCTTAGATCAAGACGATCTTTGGTTTTTAGGGGAAACAAAAAGGAAGGCTTGGAGATAATATTAGACAAAAAACGCCCCAGGAACATGTAGGTTTTTTCCTCTACAAGAGAGAGGCTGGGTGGTATATATGTCTGGAAATCAGCCTTTCATAGGCAAACATTCCAAACACGAATTGTACAAACTCCAGCAAAGTCACGATGATGCCGCCTAACAGGCACCGAAGACCAAAGGAGAAAAAAGCATATGAAGAATGCCAAGACAACAGCAACGATAGCTCTGGCAGTGTCGGGGGGGTGAGTTTCTTAGAGTGCTACAGCCCATTGAGTAACAGCGGTCACAGCATAGATAGCATGCATATACAATTACATACATTCAGCCCTTGACTGAAGAAATGAGAAGAAAGAAGAACAAGGCGAACGGAAAATAGTAAAAAAAGACAAGCCAGAAACCCGGAAACAAAAGACACTAGACGGGCCAATATGCAATGGCAATGTCATCAGCTCGTGCTATCAGGTCATGGTGCATGAAGCAAATGATATGGCATCGAAGAAAGAGCGCTTAGGAAAGAGAAGCTTCCAAATACTATATACAGTGCTAGATGCTATGTATGTACGTAGGTGTATCTGCAAGCTCTACCAACTCCGGGGCGTACATGCATGTTGGCGATGAAAGAGCTGGCTTAATTGTATTTGTAAACCAAGACCTACATATGTATATGTGAGTACATTACATATCATAGATCAATCAGCTTGACGCCCAAGATACTACTTAAGTGGCATTAGTACCAAGATTCCTGAATGTAGGGTACATATAAGCTCTATACAACGACATACAAGGTAGCAATCATTGTGTAAGCAGCAAAGGAAAGAAAAGAAGAGAAGAGAAGAGAAGAGAAGAGAAGAGAAGAGAAAACTGGCTGGCTGGCACCAGAGGTTTCTTCGGTTTCTGCTTAGCCCGCTTCCTGAATATCAAGAATAGAACAAAATAAAGCCTTGTTTTCGCTCTTGTTTGTTGCAAGGGATTTCTGCTGACATGCCAGATCGACAAGAAATAAGTACATCTGTAAGTCGCCGACTTGGCCAGGGCTTAGTCGTGGGGTTGGGTTTACCGCCTTCTTGTAATGATGTAGTTATTTATTGTATCTTGGTTGGTCCGATACGGTATAAATCTCAGGGCTTGGTCCAGGGTTTGCTGGAAAGTGAAAGTAGATCGAGTAGCAAGAAAAAGAATATGCAGTCAAAAGGGAGACTGGGAGAACAAGAGAATCAAGAATGGGAATCAAACGAAGAAAAAAACAACAAGGTGTTGTTGTTGTTTCAAAATGACCTGTACCCTAGACCCTAAGCCGGTAACCCTTAACAGACATCGATATACAGACATATAGAGTGACAGACTGGGTAAGAGTCCGAACGGACGGACTCTCGTTGGGGATTCGCTAGCACAAGGCCGGACGTGGGAGCGAGAAAAAGACCGTGAAAGTGGTAGGGAGATAAAGATAGAGGTGGTTACTTTGGAGGCCTACAAATACGGCAACGGTTCTCTAAACAGGCTCGATCTGGAACCCGAAAAGGCCGTTTTGATAAGGGTTTTTGTCTTGTTGGTCTTTTCCAGTGTTGAGCTATCGTGTAAGGCAGAAGAATTGATAGGAGTGCGTTGGCATTTATTTATATAACATTTAGTATTTAGTATCTAGTATTTAATACTCGTTTTTGGTTTTAGTTTTCTCGAGCCCAGTTGCCAGTTGTACCTGCAGCTGGACTTCCTGATTGGCCAACGATGTAGGCTGGGTATTGATATTGCCATCAGATATGTAGTCTGGGGACAATCCTTTTCTTGCCTGTTTCTCTCTCCAGTTTCGTTCGTCTTGCTCTTTCTCTAGCCGGTCGTATCGTCATATCTCCTAGTTTGGCCTTCGGCAAGAAGAAGTGAGGCTCACCGAATGACACAAAGCTACACTACACATGCTATCTTGTCCCGGGACAATGCACTTCCTTGCTGCCTTCTCATGGCTCAGCTCTGGCGGACATCGTGTCTGCATGTCTCTCCCTGGCTGCCTGACCACGGCCTGGGTCTCTTAGTTTTAGTCTTATATGCATCCGTATGTACTCTGTATGCACTGTGAACAATGGGCATTGCTGGGCTATTATTAGCAGCGAGCAGTGCGAGATACACAGAACCGCACAGTGTGTATCGTGACAGTCTGACTGCCGTTAGTTAAATGTTCCGCGGCGTAGTTCTTCCGAGCTTTAGCGTCACCAAGTCTTGAAAACCACTTGTTGATTCAAAACAAAGCAGAACAAAACAGAACAGGCGACTGCATAAGCTTGCAGGCAGCATAATAAAAAAGTACTTGCGGTCTACCTGCGGTCTACCTCGAAGGTGCTGGCTTTTCTATTCTCGCCTCGCTTAGGCCACAGTGCAGCGTAGCCAGCCAGCCAGCCAACTCGAAAGCTGTTCTCCTTGTTTCTCTCTGCCGGCCTAAAAGAACGGAGCTAGGCTGAGCAAGTGGTCTCTTTTTGTGAAGAGCCAAGAGGCCAGGTCTGCCCGTACAACAAAAAAAGAAATCATTTTGTTTTAGTGTAGGAAAAGCCCGGCTGAGCTGGCAAGGCCGCTTTACATGCAGCTATCAGCGGACATGACATGATGGAAGAGAGATATTCTGATACTGGGGTGACTTGTCGAGAGCTGTGTCAGAAAAAAGGCCAGGAAGGCTGTCTGGGTTGGGCACATATGCAGAAACGAGGCGATGCGGGCCTTGTAGAAACACTGAAAGATACTTTGAGGAAAGAAAAGAAAAGAAAAAAAGACAGAGGCTACTCTCTTTTGCTGATCTTGTTCATTTAGTACTCTGTCAAGCATTCAAGGAATAAAGACTCGAGCCGAGGATGGAATAGGTAGAACCCTTTTTGTGAAAGCTGACTTACACGCTGGCAGGCTGTTGTTCATCAGAAATCAAGCCTGACAACTGTGCTGATATCATGCATTGGGCTGGGTTATGCTGATCTTGTGGCGTTGACCAACCTCCAGTTGTAATTAATGAACATGTAGAAGATTCAAAGTACATGATATGTCTGTAGTTGGATATCGATAGACAAAATAAAACAAAACCTTTCCTTTTTTTTTCTTCTTTCCCTAGTAGATGCAATGCAAAGGATATGCATGACCCTATCAAGCCAGGCAAAATGCAGAAAAAAAAAGAAAAAAAAGAAAAAAAAATAGCTTGCAGATTGGCGATGAAGTCTAGTGTTCTCTTCCTCTCGCCTTTATCCTTCCTATACTCACATCTATGTACATTAAACCTTACACGACATGGTTTATACAGCGTCGAGCTGTAGCTAGAATCTTTATTTTCTCGCTAGGCTCCCGAGGAAGATATACACCCCCCCCCCCCTTAAGGAACATGATTTATTGAATATATACTTGATATACGTAGTTTTCTTCGATGCTCTTCTTCTCTTCTCTTGACGTGACCTGAAAAGAAAGGAAAATACCAGCACGATATAAAGACCCGAGAACGCCCGCTTTACTTCACTGTCCTTCTCCTTCTCTCTCGCTTACGAAAGAAACAAGATCGAGAAACCCGCAAGAAGGACGTCTATGAAGCCGATTTACTAAAGACCATTCGTGATACTCTTCTCTGTCTGTAGATCGTGAATTCTCCTCCTTTTTTTTTTTTCGTCTTCTTGCGTTTTGTTGCTTGTTTTTCTTATTCCTCATTCTGGCCTTCTGCATCTTCTTCGCCTTGAACCGAAGATCACCGAAATTCCACCATCCACGTTTCCTGGCATTCTGCTTGCTTGTTTGTTTTGATTTGTATTGCATCATAGCATTTGTTTCTCCGTTAACCAAAGTTTCATATTATACATTATCTCTTTTCCTTTTTTTCTTCTGTCGTGATACCACCGTCTTTTTTTTTTCTTCTATTTTTTTGGGTTGTTTGTCAGCCACACTTTATACGTCTTGCCACCGCCTTGTTTGACACTTACACGGCTTGCCTTAAGCTGCCCTTTTGTGACTTGTTTTGTCGTTCAAGCTTCTGGGATTTGTTTCGAGCACTGCGCTCCTTGGACAGTCCGGGGCTTCGAATCTCTTTCATGCGCACAGTTCCACCCAGCGAGCCTGTCTCCGTGCTATCTTGCAGCCATGGAACTATCGTAAGTACAGCGTGCTCCTGTCCTTCTCCTGCCGAGTCCTGCCTGGCCGCATACTGACCGGTGTCTCCGTACACCCAGTCCCCTTGAGCAGATCACCAGCGCTCTCTCCACCGAACTGGACGCCAAGTCGCTGTCCGTCCCCACCAGCATCATCCCGTCGGGCCTGCTCTCGCCGTCTGCCGCCCAGCTGCTCTACGTCTTCATCCACTACTCATACAGCAACACCTACGCTGTGCCGCCGAGCCGCAACAGCGACTCGCGCCGCTCCATGGTGTCCGCCATGGAAACCGCCATCGAGGCTCTCGCCGCCGCCACCGCTGCCGGCAACAACGGCCTGGCTGACGCTGCCGCCGCCGAGATCACGCGTCTGCGCTCAAAGCTCAAGGACCGCGACGTGCTCGACGTCCTGGCCATGAAGCGGGGCGTTCACCCTCTGGTCGACGACCTGCTGCGGGACCTGGTCGAGGAGTACCACGCTACGCCGGCCCGCGCCGATGCTCTGCAGGGCTGGGTTTCTCTGGCGAACGCGCCTAGTGTATGCGCTGCCGTCAGCGGCGCCTATCTGTCTGCCCGCAACGAGCTCGCGTCGCTGCGTCTGCGCGAAGCCGAGGCCGCTTCCGCTGCTGCCGAGGCCGAGATCAAGGCAGCCTCGCTGGACGCCTCTCTAGCGCGCTATAAGAAGAACCAGGAAGAGCTGGTGGCTCGGCACCGTGAACAGGCTGCGGCCCAGGCTGCCGAAATCGCCCAGCTGAAGGCTCACGTGGCGGAGTTCGTCGAGACCAAGGCCCAGCTGGAGAAGCACGTCGTCACGCAGAAGATTGCCGAGGGACTGCTCGAGGAAGCCCGCACTCAAGTTGCCGAGCTGGAGCGCGAGAAGGAGGAAGATCGTCTGCGTAGACTCGTCGAAGACATGCATCGTGCGAGCGAGGAGCGTGCCCGTGTTGAGCGTGAGATCCGCGAGTCCGAGAAGACCAAGCCGTTCCCCCAGCCGGTGGATTCCGATGAGGAGTCTGACGAAGGCGCCCTCGAAGTCGGCCACGATGATACCCTGGTTGTGGCTGGCGACGTCGAGGCTGTTGCTGGTGCTGTGCTGCCCTTGAGAAAGGACACGGACAGCTCCAGCTCTAGTTCCGGCAGCGAGTACGATGAGCCTGATAGCAGCTCTGACGATGGAGACCAACATGAACATGAGCATGAACATGAACATGAGCAGGAACAGGTGCAGGAAGAGCAATCGCGTGAGGATGTTCAGGACCCTACCGTCGCTATCTCGGTCCTCCAGTCGTACATCTACGGGCCGTCGTTTGACGACGTCGCCGAGATTCACCCCGACTCGTCCTCGCCCTCGTCCTCGGCATCTGAAGATGAAGCCCAAGAGGCTCCCCACGAAGCCCCCGTTTCTACCGTCGAGGACCATCAGACGTCGGATGCGACCCTGGTTGCTGGTTCTGTCTCTGACCAAGAAGAGACTCGGGAGCCCGAGCATCAGCATCACCACGAGCACGAATCCGATATCGATACCGATGCTCTGCCCATCATCGGCAACCCATTTGCGGACCCAGAGACCCTGCCAGGCCCTCCTTTAACCGTTGGTGCCTTCCCCGAGTCTCCCAATCTGGGCATCGACCAAATCTCCGTTGGCGTTGCGGCCACACAAGAGGAAGCCCAGCCTGCTTTCCAAGCCCAGGTCTTCGCCGTCCCGATTCCAGAAGTGTACGTGACTGAAGACGGAGGCGAGGATGTGCAGCAGAAAGAGGAACCTGAGCAGTTCAAGGCCGAGGAAGAAGAACGAGAGCACGACGACACCAACGAGGTTCCGCCTCCTATCCCCCCTCGCAAGCGCAACAGCCGCATCGTCGACACCTACACCTTCCCCGTGGTGGCTCAGATTCCCGAAGAGGCTGCTTCCGAGACTACTACTGCGCGCACCTCCGATCCCGCACTCGAGCCTGCTGCTACCGACGAGTCCGACTTCGAGGTGGTTTCTCCGTCTCCCGAACCAGGCGCCCAGGCGCCCGTTCCCGCCGTCCAGCAAGACGACAAGGAGGACGAAGAGAAGACCGAAGAGGCTGCTGTAGAGCCCGCTGTCGAGAACGGAGAGACGCCCGCTGATGCTTGTGAGACGGCAGAGCCTGATGCTGTCTCTTCTGCTGCCGTCGAGCTCCCTGCTACTCCGGTTGTCAACGACGAGCCGTTGTCCGAGACTGCCACTGAGATCGTGACTGAAGTTGTGCTTTCCAGTAGCCACACCATCAAGAACCCGACGATAATCGAGCCGTCTGGCATGTCCTGCCGCATCTCCGACGACAAGTCTTCTGACATCCTGCTGCCGCAGTACACTATGGCCACCGTCGAGACGGCGCCCCCGCTGCCTCGTCGGAGTTCTATCCCGCTCCGTACATCGTCCAACACCTCGTCCCGCTTCAGCCGGGCCACGACGTCGCTGCCGTCCCCTCCGCAGCCTACCTATGCCGCCCCTGCCCTGTCATCAACCATTGCAATGGCCGCTCCGTCGCTTCCACCCCGACCTGACCACCCACAGCAGGTCCAAAGCCCGTCCAGTGCCATGGGCTCCTCATATTGGAACATATTCAACCGTGACGCTCGCCCCGAGCCTGCCACAACCGCCTCCTCCAGCATTGTTGCCACTGGAACTAGTGGAGGTGGAGGTGGAAGTGGAATGGGAATGGGAATGGGAAGCGGCCCTGCGACGTTTGCGTCTAGCGGTATCTCTGCTGGCGTAAACGCGCTATCAGCAGCCGCTGCCTCTGTAGCCGCCGTAGCTGCTAGCCAGACCACCAGTGCCAACCAGAGCGACGACGACAGCCACAACCACAGCCACAGCCACAGCCACAGCAGCAACAACAACAGCAACAGCGGAGCGGCAGTCAATGCCATCCGCAAAGCTGCCGGCAGTGCCGCACCGCCAGTTCCGCCCAAGAAGCCCCGTCGAACCCGGCGTCTTAGCCTGTGGTTGGCACGCAGTGACAAAACTGACGACGAAGACACTCCTGTTTCGACGCCCGGAACGACGCCCGGCGTGGCTTCACCGCCTGCACATCAGCAGCAGCAGCAGCAGCACCACCAGGATAGCCAGCAAAGCCCCCAAAGCATCCAGGGCCAGATCGAAGCCCGCGCCGGCTGGACGCCGTGGGCGTAGCTTGGTACAAGCTGCCAGTCAGGATCGCCACCCTAGTATCTGGGCCACCGCCACCCAGCGGCTCCGGTCGTGGAGATTGCGGGCAAAAAAAGCCAAGTTCGGGCTAAGAAGTCGAGGTCTATGGAAGACGACGGGCCTCTAAAAATAAAAAAAAACCAAAGCTCTGAGATATGGGGCTCTTGAGAATACCACGGTCTTGATGGGGTGGCACTGCTTGTTTTCACATAGTGGCATCTCTGGGCTGCACAGGCGGGCAGCAGAGGGACTCCTGCCACTGGTTGTTATTAGAGGCAAGGAGTTGAGCACAGAGGGGATGTTTGCTGGTTCGAGTTCGAAGTCACCAGAAGAATCCCCCTGTAATCACTGTTTTACGGCTTTCTGACTGCTGTCGCTGTTATCTTGTTTTCCTTCTTTCGTTCTTTGGTGCTGTCGAAATTGCCGTGGTCCTGCCTTGAACTATTTCCTATGTTTCTTTGATAGTCTTTTTTTTCTTCTTTTTTTTCTTTCTGTTTTGTTTTTGTTCTTGTTCCTCGTTTTACTGCTGCTTGTTCATTCTTTCTTCCACGTCCTGTTATTGCTTTGTACCTGTTTTTTTCTCTCTCTTTCTCTTTTATGCTCTCCAAGATTGACATGCTGTTAGATAAATCACGAACCCTCTCTAATAATGAATAACATGATTCCGATATAACTGTGGGATAGACCAACTTGCATCTCGTGGGCATAACTGGGCAATATGAGAAGCCTAGACTTCTTTTCTACATAGCCAATGTACCTAACATACATGTACACTCACAGTCATGTCGTGGGGGCACCAATATCACGACCTTTGAAAGTGCTGATAGTAATATCGCCCGAGCACACGGAGCTACCCCACGCTCGCTTTGCCTAGCCTTGCAGTATATGTACATGCTAATGCACCAGAAACGGCACGCTATAGCACGGCCTAGTTACATGTACACCGACTTGACATCGCCCTTCTTTTGAGCAAAGACTGTTGCTTGTTTGCTTCCCTTTTTTTCTTGTTTCGTCCTTGCTCGGCAGTCGGATAATCTGGTCATCACACCGGCGTCCGGGCCACCAGGTGCTACCTGCACCGGTATCCAACCTTGGCCAAGAATGATTTATACATGTGTACATATGCATGTACACATCATACGGCCGATATGGTAGACGTCGTGGAAGCTCTGGAGGCTTCGTCGGCAAAAGGCGCTGCCACTTGGATTTGCTCGCCTATGTGCGTTGTTTGATGTGAATATAGCCGCAGTACTACTATGGGTAGTTAATGCCATACTAGCTTGTTACAAGTGTTTTATACAAGCAACATGATGCTACTTTAGAAGTACGCACAGTAGTATATGCACGAGCACTTATAAATACAAATATCTGTAACCATGTGCATATAACTGCATAGATACACACATGTACATACGGAGATGTACAGATATATCTTCTCCGTCTGCATCCCAAGCCAACAGTGCTTATATACATATGTGCCTGTATCTGCAGTATCATCTCTGCAGCTTGAGAGTAGCCAACACCAGTCACGGTTGGTGAAATGATGAGACTCGGCGTCCATATTCCTTTCGCTCCTTTGTCCGTGGTTTATCTGATTAGCATACAAAATATTTGTATAAGGTGCATACGCACACACATAACCATCAAAGCAACACGCATGGGAGGGCAAGCAATAACCGAGCTGGTTTGTTGGCCTTATTAGCAACTGCCGGCCATCGTTGTGACTTGATTTCTGTGTTGTAGCTGTAGATCAGAAGAACTCTCAGATGCAATTCCTGGTACAAAGGACCCCAAAAGGAGCAAATACAGCGGCCAAAGCTTGGCGTAGCGCAGGCGCGGACACGGATGCAGATAGACGGCGTCTCGGGCGGCACTAGCCTTTTAGCTAAGGCCTTGAGATTGCTACTACAACTAAGTACATCTGTATATCTGTATACATATTGCACACCTAGAAAGATAAGTCAGCTCTGAGCGGTGCTTTGCTCTGCTCCCTCTTTGTCTTGTAGATAGTCGGCATATCTTAATCTTGGCACTCGCAAAGAAAAGTCAATGCTTTTGCTTTTTGCTTTGTTGCATGCGGCTTTTAACGGTTGTAAAGCTGTTGCTTGTTGAAAAGCAAAATAAAAATGGCTTTACTTGGTGTGCTTTGCGCAAGAAATTCTCCGAATGGTCCATGATGTTGGATAACCCCCCCTGATATTAAGCGGATTGCCTTTTTGGAAAGGACCACACACACCCTTTTTTTTTCTTTTTCTTTTTCTTTTTTTCTTCTTCCTTAAATTCTAGCTCGCCTTTTGACAGACAGCCGCGCTACGTGCGCTAAACTGCTCAAAATTAAGGATTAGCCATTATGGACCGGTGACATTTTAGAGACGTAGCGTACATACATAGTGGGTGAGCTGGATGGCCATGCATGTGGATTAGCGTATCATAGGCGATAGGCGATAGCCTAGTCACTGCTCTGCAGAATTAATAAGAAGCGTAGCGTCTTCATCTTCGTCTACGAGTCTGGTGAATGGCGGTCCGACAAGTCCTCGTGTTTCGTATACCTGTTTGTGAATTTCTAACCCACTTGTAAGAATTAGTAAGAATAGGTGCTACACGTATGTCAGTCAGAGTCGCTCCATTGTCTTGTCCTTTCTGGGAGATGGCTTGGTTGATTTTCCATCTTCATAGAACAATTCATGGGCTGGGTTGACTCCATGATCAACCAGGATATGGATGCCCCCCCCCCAAATTAGGATCCTTCTTCCATTCTTCTTTCAGAAGAGCTTGGCCTATTCTCGGTTGTGGTCCCCAACTATGCTGGTCCTGACTGTATCTCATCCTTCTTCCTATTTTCTTTCTGTTGCTTTCTTTCTCTCCGTTGTTGTCGGATTCGCCTGTGATTTAACTACATACTATACATGTGTATCTGTATGTAGTATGCTAGCTAAGATTCCATGCCTTGCTCCGCAATCATTAGCATTTAGTAATCAAGGGCTTCGCGTGTTAGGCGGGAATGCCGAAAGGTGTAATGATACTAGCGTCGATATCAACCACCTGATATATCTGCCGTGGTAGTCATAGTAGAGGCCGTTGGAAATTTCCTATCCATCTGTCCGCTTGCGACGAGGCTAAAACGGTATACCCCGGGCTGTAATACGCCGATCATTTTAATTGTAGATCACCGAAGTTCGTTGACATTTGTAGCCTTATCTATGTGTGACTATCAAAGAGATGATCAAAGGTGGCTCATGTGAGCGAGCTTGCAACTAGATATTAGCAGAATGTAAATCGCTAGATTTTCAAAAAAATCTATGGCCTTGCTTAACCACAGGGGTCTTTAGCCCAGGATTCCATGATTGACTTCGATATGATAGCCTCCTGCTTATGCCAAGTTCAGCTTTGTGCGAAGGCTGTCTAACCCCCTAGAAAAACAATCATGTAAGTTAATAGTTATACAACTATGTAGTTTTATATGTATAGTTAGGACGGAATATAGGGATCACCTGGCGAAATTAACACTGATATTTTCATACTTGAAGATAGAAGATATACAGTGATTGTTATGTTGTGCTCAAACTCTTAGGTGATATACAGCTATGCTTTTACGTATAACTTCAGGTGCTATTGAAGCATATACGGCTGCAACCTTATACGGTACCAGAAGAAGGTGATCTTTCCATTGCGGATGGTGAATGATATAAAAAAAATATAAAAAAAGAAGAATAAAAAAAAGAGGTCAAGGCTTACGACATGCCATCAGAGGAAAAGCATGTATTTCTGGCCGGTCAGAACTCTATTCAGCAACAATTGGAGAAGAACAAGGGACAGACGGGATAGCCAACGCACTTTACAAATCTTTTCTTTTGCTATTGGCGGTTCGGGTGCAGATAGATGATGCAAGGCCAGCTACAGAGTTAACGTAGTATGCAACAAGGTGATTATCACCTTGTTCACGCTGACAATAGAAAGTACAGCATAAGCAATGAAAATGTCCGTAGTACAAAGCGACCAACGACTCTTTAAGCGATGGCTCTGCAAACTAAACTCAAGCATTTAATTTCTCATTTTTCACTCTCGTAACTCGACGAAATATAATATCTTGTGTTTTCTCGGCCATGGTATAAAGCCACTCTTTAATATCATCACCCTGGGGTAAAGATAAAGAGCAAGGCCGAGAAAAAGGCACGGTTCCGAGCGGGAGAGACGGTTATGAGACAAACATTCTAGGTAGCCGCAAGATGAACGGTCTGGACTGGACAGAGGGTAAAAATAGAGAAAGTGAGCGAGCGCTGCTAATCATACAGATGTGGCATTGCTACCATCACTTATAGTAGAAAGCTGTTGCCAAGATATTCCTTGCGCGTAATCGGCTATGCATTCTTTTCTCAGATGTTGGACTAAACTTTGACTCTTCTTTTTCTTAGTATCGGTCTTAGTAGTTATACGTGAGTATTATGAAGGCTAGAGCGTTCTCTCGCTCATTCAACTAGTTGTACTAGCGTGATATACAGTATGCATGCATGCATGTAGTACTTACTCGCTGATAGATAAGTGCGTACCTTCGTTCCGCTAGACTTTGCGAACAGACATTTGTCGAAGCGAAGTACAAATATGGCGCAAGTACAATAAGGTTCATATACGACGTCTCACACTGACTAGTCCTAATATATGGACAAAGTCGACATCTAGGCTACATTAGCCTAGTTGAATATGGACCTATTGCGCATCGGCCTGATGTGACATGCTAAACGAAGGGCGGATGTAGTGTCGCCTAGCATAGTTAGCATACAACTATTGTTATCAATAATCAAGAAGAGTACAAAAAAGAAGTGTGTTGGAGGTCTGGATTTCGGAGTTAACCGTTATAGACTCGGAGAGGGACAGATCTATGTTCTATGTACATACATACATGTATACGAGTGCTCGTATATTGTCTTGTGCTATCTGACACGCACTGTAGACTAGAGTCAGTAGCGAGGTGCTTCGTAGTTGTATGATATGTAATATGTGCCTTCGCATAGTACAGCGCAATACTCTCATATGTACAGCTGTATTGTAACATGAGTTTTGGCAAGCAATTATCTTGCAACTGATGCCACTCTAAGCGGTCCGGCCTTGTAGGCGAAGTAGTATCGTGTTCTTCCAGCAAGATCCCTGCCTCTTAAGGCGGTTTGATTATGGCTCTGCCAGACTAACTCATCCTGTTCCCTCGAGCTAGGACAAGGTGTACATATACTTGGCCAGTTGAGGGCAGAATTGCGAGAGGATCTAGTCAAGCAGCAAGGCAATCAATGAATTAATAAACAATAGTATGAAACAAAGTGCACTAGTTGTGCTTCTATTAGCGTTTGTGCCGGAGCAGGAACGGAGAAGGGAAAGCTTCAGAGTTGTTGTTTCCTCGGCCTTTTACTTAGCATTGTTTTATTGTGATTTGTCTGTAGCAAGGCTGACAAAATTCGGAATCTTCAGTTCAGGTCCCTTTTAGTGTTCCTTCTTTTCTTGTTTGACTGCTCTTGCTATTTTTCTTGATCTTTCTTTGTTATTTTGATATGAGGCCTTCCACCTGACTAAGCATCGTTTAATCTATATTTCTCTGTCTAACAAGCTCATCCCCTTCTGCCCATAATAACATCACCAACTCTTGACCTCTCTTCTATTGCCACTCTACTCTCTACTCTCTACTCTTTATTAGGCTAATCCGGGTGTTCTATCAGCAATTTCAATTCCGCTGCTGCTTTGCCCCGCCGCTCCTTCGTAAATTGCCTTTATTCAGGATTAGGATAGGATCCCCTATAGAGGTCTCCCAGCCGATATATCAACTCGACAGCTGCCATAACAATTGCTTGTGTTCTCTCCTGTCCTTTTGCTTTCCTACTATCGGGCCAGCTTCTCTTCTCTTCTCTTCTCATACAGCCACTGCTTACAGCGGTCGATCGCTTTCACACCCGAGTTCACGAACCAACAAGACAAGCACAGGCCTTGGTCTTTCTGAATCACTTGCTATCATTTGTCCGTCATACATACGGTGGCTGTCTATCTTCAACGGAATTTTGCCCATTCTGGTGCCCTGGCATCTAGTCTAGCGTTGGCTACTTTGATAGAATAAATTCGACAAAAAAAATTCCTTCGATCACTACCGAACTCATCACATTCACATACATATAAACAACTACAACTAAATTCACATACAACCGAAATTCAAAACCTGGAACACACAAAAAAGCACTTGAATATCGATCTCCAACTACCTTGCTGGAAACGGAAGCTCTAACCTTCAACTACAAATAATTGTCACATCAATATCTTCTTTCATCAAGCGCCGACCAAACTCGAGAAAGTTCTTCTGTTTACTTTACTACAATACTTTGTTATATATCTGCGATGACATTCTAGTCACTGTCACGACTTTGCCAATTATCCCGGCATTACTTCAGAAGATTTCCTATACACATACCTTGGACCCCCACCGATACAAGCAAAAGTGGTTCAACCAACATACAACCAGTCTTATTCTTCCTATCTCTTGGTCTGAATATTGTTTATTTTTGCTCATTCCCGTCTTTGCTGATCGACAACCTCTTCTTTTGCACTATACAACTATATATACTTGTGCTCAATTGCAGCCTGTTTCTATTCGCCACCATTAGACACGCATCACGATTTATACGACCAGCCAAGCACTATAACAACTTGCGATTCGCAACATACCTATCTATGCACTAATCAACTCATATTGTTCTTTACATACCTCCACCACCATGGATTCGTCCTCATCACACTCCACCGCTCAACCAACGAAGCCTTCCTCTCCCACTAATGCCGACCCTAACTCCGGTTCCCGTGCCCAGCGTCTTATGCGCCTACCTATGCTCCATCGAATCTCCCAGCACGACGAGAACAGCTCTACATCACCCATACTAGCGACTTCCCCTAATTCTTCTACCGTACAAAGGTCTAAACAAGACACACAGCCATCTGCGCGGCCACGACGACGCTCTAGCCTGCCGCTGCCTCATGGGCATGGGCATCACTCCCAGTCCAGCCCTCACTCTTTAGACGGAGAAGATCACATGGAAGTCCCATCAACTAGCCATTCAGATCCAGCCGCAGATGGCGGTGGCGGTGGCTGTGGGCGTGAAGGCGACCGCGAATCTCACTTCTATCACCTAGACGAGGGTCTTCATGAAGAAGAGTTCTTATCGATGGCCAGTACCTCTATCAAAACGAATGTCCAAGAATACATCTTTGAAAATGGCAGAAGATATCATTGTTTCAAAGAAGGAAGCTACAATTTCCCCAACGATGCCGAGGAGCAAGAAAACGAGCAAATACGGCATGCGCTTGTGACCATGCTCTTCGAAGATCAGCTTCACTTTGCTCCCATCGACGATCAACCACAGCGCATCTTGGATCTGGGCACTGGAACCGGCCAATGGGCCATTGACGGTAAATACCAAGCAGTCCGAAAGTTTCATTCCATGTGCAACGTAAACTCTAACGCCTTGTTCTTATTTTCTAGTGGCCGACCAATATCCAAGTGCTATGGTCAAGGGAATCGATCTCAGCCCCATTCAACCAAATTGGGTTCCACCAAATGTCCGGTTTATGGTTGATGATATGGAAAGTTCATGGATGTACTCTCAGCCATTTGACCTCATTCATGCGCGCCACGCAGCTCTCGCTGTGCGGAACTGGCCACGAGTGATTCAGAACTCGTTTTTAAACCTCAAGCCTGGAGGCTGGCTTGAACTCCAAGAGCTTGATTATGTGCCATACTCTTTGAATAGAACCCGGCCTCTTGCTAACACACCAATCGGCCAGTATTGGCGGTTGGTCCGTGATGGCCTCACCGAACTTGGCGTGGCCGTGAACACAGTATCAGGCGGTCGACTTGCATCACAGCTGACTGCTACTGGGTTCCAAAACGTCACGGAAAGAATCTTCCATATTCCCATTGGCGCTTGGTCAAACGAAGAGGGGCTTCTGTGGCGAAGTTTATTCCTGGAATCGGTCCAAGCAACGGCGTTGGGTCCATTGACTAGAGGGCTTGGCTGGACTAGAGAACAAGTTGAAATATTTTTGGTGCAAGTCCGGCAATGCTTGATGGACGATGATCTAAAGCTTGGAATGACGATGCACGTTGTGTACGGCCAAAGACCAGAGCGTGACGATACTATTCGGCAATGATCAATTTAACTAGGTACATAAGAAAAGAGGTCTTTAATCCACCTTTTTATAATTACTATGTGCTCGTTTCATTCTTGGTTCATTTTTGTTGTTCATTGACGCGGATTCTCTCTCTCTCTCTCTCTCCCTCTATATATATATAATGTATAGGAATAGGAATACTTCATATTTTTGCTTTTTATTCATCCACGACAATACACTTGTCTGGCTTGATATATTCCAATAGTCTTTTTTTCTACTATCAAGGACCACGATGGCTGGACATAGCTTACATAATCTAAAACAAACATGTTGATATATTACTCCATGACTTCAACTACAGAAATATCCCGTAGCTTTTCTACTTATCAACGTCCCCTATATCAAGATTAAGTGAGCCATGAAAGCAACCACAACTACAGTTACAGATACAACAACGTTCTCGTTGGCTACAGGAACATCTGGCACCGCCGAGATCGAAGCTAAAGCATGCGCCACGATAGCTCCGCTTGCCGATGAAGCCGATGCAGCACCGCTGATATGGGGCGCATGTGGAGTAGACAGAACAGCACCGATAGCTGTAGGTCCAGCAGTCTGGTAGCTATAACTACTGTCATCATGGCGGTGGTTGTGGCTACTGCCAGTGCTTGAAGGCATCAACGGTATGGGCATATGTGTCTTGATCGAGATCGTCGCGCTTCTCCAAAGAGTTTCACTCAGCCGTGTCTTCCGTGACATCGTCTTCAGCATCACTCGATGTGGTGTTGGCACAAATATGGTCTACCGAGCCACGCTTGATCAGAGTCAAACTATCACCAACACCAGCACCGTCGCCGCGGATGAAGTCCCACGTCACCACGCTAGCATTGTGTACGGTCATCTTGCTGAACCCGAAATGCGTGGTATCGAGCACTTGAGTGTACGCCTTGATCCGCTCGTCGTCACCGCGTGTGCTGTGGCTCTCGATATTACCGGCCATGCCGTTAATAATGTGCGTCATGGATACGCCCGGGTTAGTCAGATACGTGTTGTTTGAGATGACCGAGCTGTTATCGATCGAGCTGTTGCCCATAGGCAGCAATCGCTCGTACCAATGGATATGGCCGGCAAAATACGCGTCTACACCGGCATCTAGCAGGATCCCTTCGAAGGCATCTTGTACGTCGCTTAGATACGCCGCCGTCTCGGTCGAGTACATGGGCCGATGGCTCATAGCAAAGATCCAGGGCGTCTCAGTACGGTTGACTTTGGCTAGGTCGGCTTGAAGCCATTGGATCTGCTGGTAGGCGCTGTTCTTGGTATAGGCGTTGTTGTCGATGGTGCCGAAGGGTCCGCTGTCGGTTAGGTAGGTCTTGTTGCGCGCAGGCGTTCCGGCTTTGCCGCCGTTTTCGCGGATGAATGGCCATTCGGGACTGTAGGCATAGTCGGTCTCGCCGTCTAGGGATATGAAATGGGCTAGTCCGTAGTTGAAGCTGTACCACATGTTACCGACTCCGTTCGACTCGGTGCCGGGCATCCGGAACCGATTCTGGTAAGCGGTGAAGTTACTGTGTAGGTCGTCAGTCTTGCGTTCTTATTCATACTATATCACTAAGCCACAGTGCGATTGGGGTTTATAAGTTCTTACCGCTGTGATGGTGGGCAACTGAAATAGTTCAAAGTGTCGGTAGCGGCGGTTGAGTTCGGCTCATTGTTTTCCAGATACGCCGTCAGTTCATTCAGCGTGCCATCAAACTCGGCACATGCAGCCTCATGGTTTCCAGGCATCGTCATATACGGGATCTTCAGACTGATAGGGTTCATCCACTGCTGCCACAGATCCCAGTTACTCTCGTACAGCGCGGCCATATCGCCTCCCCGCGGCGATCCCTGAGTAGGAACCTCGCCGGCCGGCAATGGCGTGTTGTAGTCTTCGGGGTAGTCCCCCTCGGGCAGGGATGAGCTCGTGCCGTTGTAGCACACGGGCCAGCTATCGTCGCATGGCAGAATACCCGAGTACCAGTCATCGGCATACGAGATGTCTCCGCCATGCCAGGCGAAGACGGCGCCGTTGTCGACTGCCGACGTGAGCTGCGCGTAGGTTCCTTGGGCGTTAGTGTAACCCATGTCATTCAGGACGGCGATGGAGAAGCTCTTGTCAGAGCCAGGCGCTAGAGCTGTGTTGAAGCTCAAGACGTCAGAGGCTGTGGTTCCATTGGCAGCTTGGATCTGATAATAGTACGTTGTGCCATCGTCCAGTCCGGAGATCCGCACATTATGGAAGAACTGGGAACACTGGGTGATAGCCGAGATCTCGCCACACGAAGGCGTGCGGTCGTACCTATCTCAGGGTGTTAGTCTACAGTTGGTGATATACGATACAAATAACAAATACTCACGTGACAGTGCTTCCGGCTACAGTGTTGCTAAGATCTTCAGCAGACGCTCCCCATAGCACCGTCGGCTTCTCGCCTAGCCCAAACGGCGTCTGGAAGTGAACATTCATGCCATTCGGCACAAACGACAGCGCAACTACATTGATGTTATTCGAAGGGTTGGCAGACGCCGGTGTAACAGCCGGAGCTTCCACTAAACGCTGGTAGCCCTTCCCGTTGCCGTTGATAGTGTTGTCGACCCAGTCGCCGATCGGAGCCTCGGGGCCTGTGTAAGGGTGTGTGGTGTCGACGGTGCGTTTGCCGCTATTTTCAGAAACCCGCGGAGTTGCAGCGGCCGACACGACGGATGCTACTGACGCTAGAACGCCGATAACGACGGCTGGGCGAGAGATGGAAACGACCATGGTGAGGTCGAGCTGTGTTTCTATTCTCGGAAGTCCGTGCTGAGAGGAAAGGATGATACAGCGGCGCTGAGCTCTAGGGATATGCAGTTGAAATGTAAACGCCGTTCACCCTACTGAACAACAAGGAAGAAGCAACAGTCTGTGTAGTCTTGGCATATGCTCTTTATATATGTATGCGAACGGCGTAGTTCGCATTGCCACTGTCCGTCTAGCTCTGGCATTACAAAAGATCCATCTTGCCACATGCCTATCGGTCCGCTTCCGTTCGTCATATCAGTCAATATTCATAACTCCCAGTGCCATTCTCTCTTTTTTGCTTTTTTTTTGTTTTGTTTGCGTAGCCTTCTCCGTCCAGCGGATCAGAGTCGCACTCTAAAGCCTATCAGGAACTATAACCATGGATTTTAACCCTTGCATGTCGTACTCTAAATGTAAGCATTGTTACTTTAGGTACATTATATAGCCTGCTGAGGAGTTACTCTACCCAGATTCATCGTAGCTAATGCTCAACATCTGGCTTCTGATTTGTCAGGTACTTTGCTGTTGCTAGCGTCTTATACAATACAGGCCATAACTTACAGATATATAGCCACACGCTGTCTTCCGCGTTGCTGTTTGGCTATACGTTTGTTAGACCTTTTGTAGTGCCTATTCATAAATCTCAGCACGATGCTACATACATGTTTGTATGTATGTCCAGAACCTAAACTAGATCAGAGACCTTCCTGGACGGGAAACTAGGCCGCAGATCCGAGATGTCCCACGATGCCTATATCTGTATACAAGGAGGGCTTTTTCATTTCTCCCATCGTTCTTAAAAAGCTTATCTTTCATCAAGCTTTTTTCCTCATATATCGTCATGTTGCACGCAATACATATATAGGACTTATATGCATCGGTTCAGGGGGTTCTTTGACGCACCTGACCTATTTGGGAAGGTCGGCCGCTATGGTTAGATCCGATTTGATGTCTTTGATCCTGTAAAGCAGAAGCATCTTTCTCCTGCAAGATACAGAATCTGTCTATCCAAAGATAACTAGCCAATCTGCTGGCAAAGGTCCATGGCCTGGCGCAGACGAGCGACTGGATCTCATAGTCTTTTGAGAGCATCTTCTGCTTAGTCTCGGGAGTCAACTGTAGTGAAAGCCAGAGCCGTGAGACTCCCAGACGTAACTCAGAGCAACATATGAAATGGATGAATTGTCCCTTACTTCCAGAATGCCAAGACACCTGCGCTTAAGGTTAATAAGTCGGAAATCTCGAGGCAGCAGTGCTGTAATGCGATCCCATGTTAGATACTTTCTTATCTTGCATAGGACATAGTAAATTTGACTTACTTATATCCAGCTCTTTTTTAGCTTAGCTAATGTAAACTCGGGTATGAATATCATTAACACTGTTTTGCTCGCCATCTAGTCAGATAGATCTTATGCCACCAGTATCAAGTTCGAATTATCTTACATTTGTATTATAATTCATATTGAAAAGGGTTTATAGTCAGTTGTCTGCGCAAACATCCACCCATACATATTTTAGTGAACCTTGGTTTAGCACTATAGGGTTACGCTGGATCTTACTAGGGTTTGACATATAGACGCCACCCCGAAATGCCCCGCAAAAAGGCATTAATCAAGATATCCTGACGTAGACTAAACTAGTTACGACACTACTAGGATTATTTTAGGACTCTTTGTATATCTTTAAATATTAGCCTCTCATCTCAGCGTTGTGTCTTTTCCTCTTGGTAGCAAATCAAACCATTTAATCACAATCACAATGAAGCAGCGATTCTCATCGCTCGACGTGAAGGCAAGTCTTGTATCGAGTGTTGCTTACCAATACAATCGCTAACTGACAAACCCTTCTCGCTAATTAGGTCATCGCCCACGAGCTAAACGAGGCCCTTGTATCGCTTCGTGTATCGAATATCTACGATCTATCATCCAAGATCTTTCTCTTCAAGCTTGCCAAGCCTGATAACAAGAAGCAGCTCGTCATCGACACTGGCTTCCGATGCCACGTGACTGAGTTTGCGCGTACCACGGCCCACGAGCCATCCGCCTTTGTAGCACGACTACGGAAGTTTCTTAAAACTCGGAGAGTGACTTCGGTGGCCCAGGTCGGCACTGACCGTGTGTTGGAGTTCCAGTTCAGTGATGGCCAATATCGCATGTTCTTGGAGTTTTTCGCTGTAAGTATCCTGGATAGATCAGATACGCTTGGAGTTGTAAATACTGATATGGAACTTTAGAGTGGAAACATCATTCTTACTGATGCTGACCTGAAGATTCTCGCCTTACAACGAAATGTCACTGAAGGTGAAGGCCAAGAGCCACAGCGTATTGGCCTATCATATCGCCTCGACAACAGACAGAACTTCACCGGCACGCCAGAATTGACACCGGCTCGTGTCAAGATGGCTCTCGAAATAGCCATCACCAAGGCTTCAGCAACTTCAAGCAAACCTACAGCCGCAAAGAAAAAGACAAAGCCTGGTGACGATCTTCGTAAAGGTCTTGCTGTATCTCTCCCAGAACTTCCGCCTATGTTGGTTGAACATGCCTTGGCTGAGGCGAAGTTCAATGTTGAGCATTCATTACCAGATATTATCGCGGATGAAGCTATTCTTGGAGAGCTTCATGCTGCGCTTGTCTCAGCCCTAGACCTGGTCTCTGAGATCACTTCAGCCCAGTTAGCCAGTGGATATATCATTGCAAAGAAACAAGTCCACAAGATTGAGTCTTTAGAAGTTGGTGGTGAAACGACTGTCAAAGAAGTGCTCCTATACGACGACTTTCATCCTTTCCTCCCTCACAAATTCGCCAACAATGAATTGGTACAAATCATCAAAATCGATGGCTTCAATAAGACAGTTGACGACTTTTTCTCATCCATCGAAGGCCAAAAGCTGGAGTCTCGCTTGAATGAACGTGAAGTCAACGCGAAACGCAAGCTCGAAGCGGCACGACAAGATCAAACTAAGCGTATCGAAGGCCTCCAAAGTATCGCAACTCTCAATCTACGAAAAGCAGCGGCCATTGAGGCCAACCTTGAACGTGTCCAGGAAGCCGTCGATGCTGTCAACGATCTCTTAGACGAAGGGATGGATTGGGTAGATGCTGGAAAGCTTATTGAGCGTGAACAGAAGCGCAAGAACCCTGTCGCAGAAATCATCAAACTGCCCTTGAAATTAGAGCAAAGTACAATCACTCTACTTCTAAGCGAAAGCAATGATGATGATGAGGATGGTAGCGAAGATGGCTATGAGACGGCATCTTCTGTATCCGATAGCTCTGAGGAAGAGCTCGACGAGAGCTCCGCTAATGCTAAAGCTAAAGCCAAGGCAGCGAAGGAGAAAGAAAACAGAGCCGATAAGAGGTTACAAGTTGATGTTAGCTTGAAGATCAGCCCATGGAGTAATGCCAGGCAATATTACGACCAGAAGCGCACAGCAACCGAGAAGCAACAAAAGACAGCAGAACAGTCTGTCATCGCTCTCAAGAACGCCGAGGAGAAGATCAAAGCCGACCTCAAACGCAATCTCAAGTTGGAAAAGCCAGTGTTACACCAGATTCGTGTACCATTCTGGTTTGAAAAGTTTCTATGGTTCATCTCATCCGACGGTTACCTTGTTCTAGGAAGCAAGGACACCACTCAAGCTGATATGCTGTACAAGAAGCACCTCAAAAAGGGCGATATATGGGCTTCAGCGGATGTCAACAACGCCTGTGTTGTAATTATCAAGAACAACGCACCTAATGCCCCAATTCCCCCTTCTACCCTTTCACAGGCCGGAACACTAGCCGTTGCTTCGTCAGATGCATGGGAAAGCAAAGCTGGCTTTGGCGCGTGGTGGGTTTCTGCTGATGGTATCACCAAGAAATCAGCTGCCGGAGATTTCCTTCCACCTGGCCAGTTCTCGGCCACTACGACGAAGAACTTCCTACCACCCCCACAGCTTTTGGTAGGCTTCGGTATCATGTTTAGAGTCAGCAAAGCCAGCGCTCAGGCAAACCATTCAACGAAACATCGCGTGTACACTCGCGTGAAGAAGGCCGATAAACTAGTAATCGAGGCTGATGTGG
This sequence comes from Davidsoniella eucalypti, assembly GCA_004009845.1. Lineage (NCBI taxonomy): Eukaryota > Fungi > Ascomycota > Sordariomycetes > Microascales > Ceratocystidaceae > Davidsoniella > Davidsoniella eucalypti. The sequence goes on along the minus strand of RMBW01000167.1, from coordinate 17,733 downwards.
AAGCCGGTGATCAAGTTGAACAAGAAGCAGCACCTGTCTCTGACAACGAGGGTGAAGACGACGAAGCAGATGAAGAACAGCCAGCTAAGAAGGTTAACCCGCTATCTTCATCTTCGACTGCTAAGATTGTTGACGAAGACACCGAGAAACAAACCGAAGAACTGACACAAAAGGTAGAAGAAGCAACTATTGAGGAATCAGGAGCTGATGGCCAAGTTGAAGATAGTACGTCAGCTATTGCGTCTGCTGCGCCATCTACCTATGCTGCATCTACGATAGCCGGACCAGACAAAAAGGCCCCTCTTAAACGCGGCCACAAATCCAAGCTCAAGAAGATTGCTACCAAGTATCGCCACCAAGACGAAGAAGATCGCGCAGCAGCAGCCGAACTTCTAGGAGCCACAGCCAGCCGTCAAAAGGCCGAGGCTGAACTTCGTGCCAAAGCCGAAGCGGCTGCGGCTGCAGAAGCCGCGAGAGCCCGTCGTCGGGCACAACACGAGAAATATCGGCGCGATACAGCTGCACACGAAGCACGCCGTAAACAGGAACTCGATGCCAGCCCCGGCGACGGCGACGATGACGAGGATAAGACGGAGCAGGACTTTGCGGAAGCCCTAGAAAGCCTTGTCGGAACACCAGCGCCCGGTGACGAGATTCTGGAGGCTGTGCCGGTGGCAGCTCCTTGGCCAGCGCTCACCCGTACCAAGTACAAGGTGAAGCTGCAGTCAGGTGCAGTGAAGAAGGGTAAAGCAATCAAAGAGATTCTAGAGCGTTGGCGGAACGCGTCTAATGCCAAAGGCGCCCTGGATGACAAGTCTCAGGATACCGAACGAGTGTGGCCGCGGGAAGCCGAGCTGCTCAAGAGTCTAAAGGCAGAGGAAGTCGTCAATGTTGTTCCGGTTAGCAAGGTGCGTGTGATGCTTTCAGGTGGCTTAGCAGGTAGTTCATCAGGCGGAGGAGGGGGTGGTGGTAAAGGCCAAGGAAAGGGAGGAAAGGGTAAGAAGAAGTAAGCAACGTATGTAAGGTAACTAACTATCTACTATACATGAAGATATGACGTCTATTGCAAAAAATATCAAAAAAATATTAAAAAAAAGGCAAGGTCGATTGTATTGGCCTGATAAATAATAAATATATTCGCTATAGGGTATAGATAAAGACTAAAATTTGACAGAAAAAAAGTGTATAAAAGTAAATTATATGTATATTATTACGTAGCGCCTTAAAAAAAACCTAAAAAAATCAAGTATCACGGACATTTAATGGCCGTTAGTTAGAGCATGCTTAACATCCAAAGACTTGGAATTGGCATGATCCCTCATTTCACTAGCACGTGAAAGACTGGCTTGTCGTGCCCGACGATAACGTTGATATTCACCATCACCAACAGCACCCGGACTAGTGAAGCTATCGAGAGCATCGTAGACGTGGGAGAAGACTTGAGCGTCTACATCGTCGGCCCAGAGGAAATCCAAGTGCTCGTAGTGTGGTACTTCGGTCGCAATGGTCGTAGGTGGTAACTCACGCAACATAACGCGGATATCAACTAGAGAATCGGAGCCGCCATATACCAAGGCAATGGGCGTCTTGATATTGCGCGTCGGATACCGAGCAACACGCGAGAACTTGGACGCCACGACATCATCGTCGAACATCTGGAAGGTCTTGTTGCGAATGATCTGGAACCAATGGACAACAGACTTGGTGCTGGTAAAGGAGTACAGATGCGGATAAGCCGCGAGTTTCTGTGCTGGGGTTATGTTGCGTGTCTGCCAGTTGAACAAGAAACGCATGCCAGAATCTACTAGGCGGACAAAGATGGGCGGATATAGAATGCTCTGCCAAAGTGTAGCTGAGCCGAGGATCGAGCGGCGGCCAAAGAGTAGGAAGAGAACCTGTGGCGAGGCCTTTGCAAGCGCATCGACGATACCGTTCGATAGACCGGCGGGAGACATGGCAGGCGCTAGAGCAATGAAGACGTTGATTTGCTTGTTGAGTTGCGGGTGGATAGACAGGGCCGCAAAGGCTTGCGCAGTGCCCTGTGAAAAGCCAATGTACGAGAGACTGGGCTGCGAAGTGACGCCGAGGACATAGGCGATGCTGTCGGGGATATCGTGGAAGGCGAACTCGTCGATGCTGAAGTTCCAGAAGTCGGCGTTGGCTGGCGACCGGTTGATGGCCTTCTTGGAGTACTTGTTGCCGCGGTTGTTCCCAAGCCACACATCAAACCCACGCTCGACCAGCTGGAACACAAGTGAGCGGCGCGTGTCAGTTTGACAGACCCAGACTTCGCTGTTCATGAGTAGGCCATGGTGGAGGTAGATTACGCGCTTCTGGATACTGTCGGGACCGTCGTTGACCAGGCGGCCTTTCTCGGACTGTTTCCAGGCAAGGCGATGTAGGCCTAGGAGGTAGCCGTCCTTGGTCTGTACAACGTGCTCTTCGGCTTTGTAATCGTGGAGACGGCAAAGGTCGACAAAGTCGGTCGCGTTACGAACGGCGGTGGGATGCAATGACGTCGAAGGCGAGTCGTGATCAGATAGAACAAGGCGCGGGAACTCGGAGTCCGATGCTGAAGAAGAATAGGAAGAAGTCGAGGTCGGCGCAGCGTTGTAGCGCAAGAAGATCCGGCGCGATACGGCATAGAAGAATGACAGCAGCGAATTTGCTGTAGATTGGTCGAGTTAGAACAGAGTTCAAGGATCTCGTCACGCTGAAAGTTTGGTTCGATCACATGCAAATATGTGCCAAGCTTCAGAAATACAGCCACAAAAAAGGAGGGATTAAATATATGGTTATACTAACGTAAGGCAAGCGTCAGAACGCGGATGAGCGATTCAAACCCGACAAACGCAAACGAGGCGAGTAGCGCGAAGTATTCAGTCCTATACGACGCCAGATGATTATGTCAGCTAAAAGACGCCCTGTTTATTTTGCTGCATCTGCATTGTCTTGATATAGTCGAGAAAGAGACGGTGACTTACGGGTTCAGCCGTCCGACGAATGGAAGCGCCATTTCACTGGCGATTTGACGGTATTCGTTGCAGGCTGCGACAGTAGAAATAGACGTAGATAAAAAAAGAAAAGGGAATATAGTAAGGAGTGTAGTAGTTGGAAAGACAAGAGATTGAAAGAGAGACTAGAAGAAGATGCAAAAGTAAGAATGGAGAAGAATATCTACGGAACAAGAAATGAAGAATAAGAAGGAGAAACCAGTTGAGACAAGTCTCGGCGGCTCTTGAAGACTGGAGGCTTGTGAAAATGAGATTTGCTTGTTCCTTTGCGCTGGAAATAAGCGTGAACAAGGGTCGAAACAGTAGTAGAACAAACAGGCTCTTTTGTTTTTCTTTTCCGAGTTCTTTTCCCGTAAAGTTTGATGCGGCCTAGGCTTTGTTTTGTACAATGTAAAAAGCAGTTAAAGTTGGCAAAGCATGGGAGAGGGCTTGGCTCAAATATAAAGAATTGTAGCGGCACAATATCGTCAAGTTTACATCATGGTTTCTAGAATTAGGTAATCATTCGGATTTTGAAAGAAGCTTTTTATTGTTTTGATTATTGTCCAAATGCGAATTCCGCCCCTTGACGTCAGTGTAGAATGACGGCAGGTGTCGCCAGCTGCCAGGGACTGATTTCATAACTTATATGTATCTATGCTATATACAGAGCTGCGGTAATAAATGGATCATTCCACGAGGCAGGATGCTCCCAGGAGGAAATATTTTAGACATTGAAAGATTGCATCTGGACCCCGGGGCACAAGAGAATTGGCGACAACGAGTGAGCCGATGCACTACCAACTACATAAGAGCACTCAATGTCTATAGCGGGGCTTACAGGTGACAGGGAACACAGACAACTTAAAGGAATGGTTCTACCAACAGGCGGCTATTAGAGACAACACAGAGAAAACAGGCTACTGGTGTGGGACGGCCTGCCTCTGTTTATCAGCGCGGTAGCTAGTCCAATAATTCTTAAAGGTCCTCTCGAGCAATATCTCCATCCAGCCAGTCTTATGGGTCGATATCTGCATTCATGAGTGGAGTAGAGGGAATGTGTGATTGATACATCGATGGGAGTGGCTCTACGAGAGCAACATGCCAGTGTTGTCTTGCAAAAAGATCGAAGCGGCGATCCATGAAAGCGGTGTCAATTTCATCGCAATACACAAAGATCTTGTCTCATATTGAATGCCACCATGTATATTATCTGTAAGTAGAAGCACCGATACCAGGACAAGTTCTTATAACAAAAAAAACTAAAAGAGAAAAAGATACACGTACTCACGGAAATCCTAACTACCTGTGTTTGAAAGCCTCTACTTACCTTACCCCAAACAAAATCATCTTTACTATTTGTCTCGACATAATCGTAAGCTGCCTTTTCAGTCTACACCTCAAGTTGGCATAAGCTTTGCTCCGATCCAAAAGAAATAATATAGTCAACAGTTCATGACTAATCATCTTAACCCAACAGAGGACATGCATCTCCACTATTTCAAGAAATCGCTTTTTGCATCCGAGTTTGGTGGTAGTTGCTTACTGTGAATACTCTAGCCGCGGTTTAGCCGCTCAACTTACTAGGACGATATCGATGAAATCTCATGACAACTTACATGATGGCCATATTGAACTTGGTCTATGTACCACACCTTATTACTTCAAAATCTAACACAAAATGCCAAATTCATGTAGAGAATTACGTAAGTTTTCAGCGTACTATTCCAAAGTGCCAACTCTCCATCACACAAGACTAATCCATGCTGTCCTTTTTTTTTGGCTTGCGCTTGCAACAGGCGACGCTCTCGCCGCTTGCCTCCAGCAATCCGACTGCGTCATGGTCCAACGAAACACGGCGGCCGCCTGTCTCCGCGAGCCTCTAGTCGACACTCTCCCGCCCGCCTGTCTCCAACTCAAGCGCGGGTTCGGCGAATGCCGCCGCGGCCTAGTCGATATGCGCAAGCGCTTCCGCGGAAACACCCCCGTCAGCTATCAGCATATGCAGGAGGCCGATCAAGGGAAAGGTTATCAGTTGTATGCCGGTGCCCCGGCTTTTGCCACCGGCGCTCGGGTCACTGATGGCAATGAGCCGGAGGAAAAGGATTGGCGTGATGTCGAAATCGAAAAGTATGCTGCGGAACAACGGAGCATGCAGCAGGCCAAGGAGGCGGCTGATCAGGAAAAGCTAACCAAGAAGTAAAGAGCCATCGACCCTTCTTCTCTTGATCATTAAAGGAAAGGATATTGGCTCAGGCTATTTTCCACCATTCGAGTATCAGGTTTCAAGCTCAAGCCCATCATTGTTACGACACATTCATCAGCCAGTTGCTGATTGGTCAGACCTGTATTATTACCAGTTAATTGTTTAAATGTCACTATCATCACCTCTGTTGGTTTACCCGTTACACATCACAGAATAGATTTGATGTATATATTTATTTATCATTTTACGTCTTTATGTATATACATATGTCTATAAATTTATGATAATCATGACGGTAGCAATGAATGTTAACCCTCCTTGGTAACCCTAACACGGACTGACCTTCTCTCCTCAGTAACGATGTCTTTTGTTTTTGTGTCTTCTACTTTATTCCTTATTTACCAGAGTCCTCCTTCAGAGAAACAATCTGGTTGAACACGTACTTCTCCTTAGTAGAGTCCCTATCCAGTGCAAAGTACGCCACACGCATACCCTGGAAACGAACTGTCTCAGGCGCAGGCTCAGCATTGTCATCCGTCTTCTTCTCACCCTCCGTTGCTGGCCAAGGAGCGCGCTTCTTGACCTCTTCAATGCCGGACTCGATCAGAGCATCGGGCCAGACAGTCTCACTATCGGGGTTGATGTCGCTCAGGTAACCCTCCTTCAGGGTCATGGGATCATCGCTCTTGAATAGCTGCTTGTACTGGCGAACCTCGGCAGGGTGAGCACCAGTGCCAACCCACTGGATGTAGGTCTTGGGCTTCTTGCCGTCACGGTCGAAAACGGCGCGAATCTCGGTGACCTTGCCAGAGGCCTCGTCCTTGGTGTAGGAAACAGCTTTGACGGGGAAGGGCAGTTGCAAAAGACCAACACTCTTGTTGGGTGCCAGGCGGAAGTAGCCCTTGCTGTCTTCTTCACGGAAGTCACTGCGGTCAATGTACACGGTCTTGCTGATGACGACCTTGTGCGAGCCCATGGTGGGGACCTTGGGGGAGAAGGCCATATCAAGCTCAGTGTTCTCGTGCTCGCCGATGTCCTCAATGACGAGTGGCACGGGGTCGAGAACCAGCATTAGACGAGGAACAGTGGCCTCGAGATACTTCCGGACGGCCTGTTCAAAGCGGGCGATCTGGATCACACTCTTGGCGGTGGTGACACCAAGCTCGTTAATAAATGACAAGATGGCACCGGGAGGAATACCACGGCGGCGAATAGCAATCAAGGTGTATAGACGCGGGTCATCCCAACCGCGCACGTAGCCCTGCTCGACTAACGTACGAAGGGCACGCTTGCTCATGACTGTACCGGCGACATTAAGTCTTCCATACTCGCGCTGCATGGGCTCGTACACACCCAATGACGTGTTGAGCCACTCGTAACTCTCGCGCGAGAGAACGAACTCGGTAGTGCAAAGAGAGTGAGTGATGTTCTCGAAGCTGTCGCACAGGCAGTGAGTGAAGTCGTATGTGGGGTAGATTTTCCAGGCGTTGCCAGTGCGCACGTGGTGAGTCTGGTTCTTGGGGATACGGTAGGCGGCAAGATCCCACATTTGAGGGTTGTTGCTGGTGATGTCTTGCTTCATGCGTAGGAAGGCGGTCTGGGGCGCGTACTTGCCATCGCGCATGTCACGGAACTTGGCTAGGTTGGTGGCCTTGTCGGTCTCGGCGTGTTCGCAGCGCGTACGCGGGATCTGGCCGTTTTCACCGCCACGCTGGATCTTGATAGAAGCAGCATCGCAGTGGCACACGTAGGCCTTGCCGATGTCAATCAGCTTCTCGGCGAGGTCGTATAGCTTCTGGAAGTTGTCACTAGAGTATGTGACACCGGAAGGCTTGAAACCTATGGGGTAACAGTGATTAGGAGTAGTTTAGCATATAGGATTGAGAAAGCCGTCTTACCTAGCCATGCGATGGTGTCTTCAATGGCAGTGAAGTACTTCTCCTCCTCGGCATCGGGGTTGGTATCGTCAAAGCTATGTAGTGGTTAGTGTGGGGATCTACATGGTACTCAGTTTGTGTCACATGTTAGAATAACATACCGAAGAATCTAGAACGCATGTTAGCATGATGTAACTCTCGTAACTTTGGTATAAGATAGCAGCTTACAGTAGAACCGCCGTGGTAACGGGCAAAGCCAAAGTTGATAGCGATGGCCTTGGCGTGACCCAGATGCAGATAGCCGTTAGGCTCTGGGGGGAAACGAGTCAACACAGGCTTCATAGGCCGGATATTGAAAACATCAGCCAGGAAGCCCTGCTTGAACATGGCATCGGGGTCTAGGGGAGTCTCAGCTTCGGCCTCCTTCTTGGGAGCCTTGGGCTTATCTGTCTCGGGCTTCATCTCAGACTCAGCCTTGGCCTTGTGCTGGGCAGCGGCGGCCTTCTTGGCGCGCTTCTGGGTGCGCTTCTTCAGCTCGTTCTTGGATATCATCTCGCCGGTTTCTTCGTCCAGGAACAGCTTCGCAACAGCCGCCGTGGCCTCGGCCACGGCCGGATCGGCGGCGGGAGCAGTAGCGTCAGACATGGCAGGATCTTGTGCTTGGTTAGTGGTCTGAATATCGGCGTACTGGGAGAATAAAGACAAGAATGCGGTTGGCGATGGGCTTGGTATGCTCTGTATTCGATCGATATCAAGAGAGCTTAGCAGATCGGGTCGTCTCTAAACAAAACGGGGCCAAAGAAGTGGAGAAGGCAAAAGTCAGCCTATAAACAACAAAAAAGACGGAGGCGTTAAACGGCGTTTTTGATAGTGTAAGAAAATGAGAATGTTTATTATGTTGTTATTCTCTTGTATACCTTTCGTATTTTGTTTTTCCAAGTCCAGCCTCGCGATTTATAGCCTCAGGAGTTCACTCTCTCCATGAAAATGATGACAAACGCTTCGTTGCCTCAATGCTTTATCTTAAGTACGGCTTTTAGTCGCCTATATCTCGAGCCACAGTTTATCATGGCGGGGTGACTCACCCCTGTTCAGGCGCTATAAGTCAGTCGTCATATCTTAAAAGCCCAGCCAAATTAAATAAATCTTCAGCATTCACCGCCGTCATACCGTTGGAAACTATACACTCATTGTCTCCGATAGCTCTCTACACTTTAAAGATTTAAACTACATCTTTCCTTACCCATTTATGAGCATTCTTCAGAATGTCGTCTCTAACCCACAAATATAGTTGTAACTATACTACTAGTTGTAGATAAACAATGTGTACGTCACATGTCTACGAACCGCCATTTTATGACTGATAGCGATAAGAAACGAGCGTTTCTTATCGCAAATTCTAAAATGTGAAGGGTTGTGTTTTAGACAATTGACTTACTTGGGCATAGGCGATCACCATTTAGAAATAATACGAGACGGTGGCGAACACCATCAATTTAATATGTAATCATCACAACTTTGACCGTATCCGAGTCGAAGATATTTATCCCATAAAAGACTCATACACTAAACATATAAATATCTGTATATCAAACAAATATACGGAAATATAAGTAATAAACATTGCATAAAAATGAATACTTTCAAGACATTGATATGCCAATTGTATTTTCTTGTGACAGATGTCGCGAAAATTTCTAGACCTTATCAATCAGATTGTCTTTTCTTTTCTCAACTTTCCGTCTGATTACTGATACGATAATCTACGCCTTACTAAACAATGGAATAAGAAGGTAAAGATTGATAACCCGCAAAACACGGTATCGGCTACTGCTGACATGATCATGATATTATCAGGCATTTGCTCCACGTGTCTTCGGGCTCTGACAGTAAGCCAAAAGCAGATCGGAGTCTTCGTTACCGTAACGTGGTGCTAAATGCCTGATTTTGCTGGTGATACAAGGCTATGGGATAGTCTGTAATTGAACATGTCAAATACGGGTAGTAAGTCGACGACATGTCGTCACTTGATGTTGACTTCCATACATACTCACGAGCTTTCCTCTGCAATATCTTAGGAATCAAGTTTGGCGACAATTAGCATCAAAGACGGACTAAATAAAGCCCTTAAGCATAGGTCCGGGCGCCTAGAAAGCCCAATTTAACCATGTTAAAGGGAAATAGTAAAGGAAGAATCCAGCACGCGACAGACTTCTTATTGTGGCTCATGCCCCAGAATGACCCAAGCTGACCAAGCCTAGATGCTGATCGTCGCTTTTGTTATGGACTGGAGAAAGTCCATTTTCAAATATTGGATATTGGAGAAGGCGATAAGTTTAATCCAACCAACTGTAAAATTAGATTGCCACTAGTCAAATGTAGCCTCTTCCTCCTTGCTTTTGGTACGGATGTATATTCTTCTGTTACAGTAGTTGGAGGGGATATGGCTGTCCACGCAAGCCCAATTTTGATTTCACATAGCGAGGGCTTTGTGACGGGGGGCTGGTAGGCTGTGGTGCTGCTTGAGCGATTGATTAGAAGACAGACATGATACAAGGGGTTTGCTTGACTGGGTGTACTAATATACAGATACACATACTACACGAAATACATATGTATGCAGCTATCTGATATAGAACAAGAACTAGAAGTAGTACTATAAGAAGCGCATAACGAAAGGAAAGAAGAGCGAGCGGACAATACAAGCACCGATAGCCTTGTAGTGTTTACGCCCCACAATATATCTATTAATGTAATTCTGTCTGACATAAGCAAGCTTCGTGGCCAGAGGGAGCCGTTCAACGCAGGATGAAAAGCAAGAGTCCAAGGTGTGAAGTCCGAAGCAATCACGGCCTACGCTTCCAGGTGCACTAAGCATTCTGCAGTTCGTGCGAGGCTCAAGTACAACTGAGGAACCATCGCTAGCCCTTACAGCGTATTACAGCCTAGTCTGGCGGGTTTGCTACAAAGGAACAGGAACAAAACCACAACAACGTATATAAGAGCGACTCGGATTCTTAGCTGTGCCGATTTTATATGTCTATCAATATATATATAAGGACCGTATGTCTGTTGATAGCATTAAATGTATCGTTTGATATGCTAATCCCATCTAGTTCCCACTTCTCTCCGAGGCTCTAGATACGAACATAGCAAGGAAAAATAAGAGAAACGGCCTTTTCCGTTAACACATTGTGACCTAACCTTCTAGACTTCTGCCAAGCCTTTCTCTGCCACATACTCAGATTTTTTTCTTCATATTTTGTGTACGTTGTTTTCTTTCTACGAGGCTAGCTAATGTACATCTAACCAACCCCCCTTTTATGTTCTCATAGTAAAAGATTTAATAACCTCGGGTCACATTTTGATTTTTTTGGGCTCGTTGGATGAGACGGGATATCGAGCACGCGACCCTATATATAAAAAGAAGAGTTCGATAGTCAAAAACCAACCCACCAAGAATGGAAGCATTTGCTGGTATGAGAGTCAACATTCGTAGCTAATTGCCAGTTATTCCCGAAAAAACTCGACAATCTTGGAGACGCCACTTGCCAAGACGTTTTTGAGATAGGGCGTAGCACGCATAAATTCAGATGTAAATATATATATATATATACAAAATAATACGAAAAAACCCGCATGTTACAGAAGTCGTGGCAGTCAAGAGAGTTCACACTAAACTACTAAGATGCTTGCTTCTCTCCCCAATACTTCTTGTATATTTGTCTTTTGGCTCCAACAATCTGTGCTGAACACTCCATGTTCAGGGCATTTTGAATATCGAGTCTATTGCTCATTGTTCGGACTTGTTCGAGGTCTGTTCCCAGATGGGTATGTTGGATTATATAACCACAGACCACTACACTTTCGGGCCCTCGTAAGTTGGCTGCTTTTAGTTTTTCTGCTTTGATTTTACTTGAACCTTGCTTTTATAACTATATATTCATCCTTCCAGCAAATACTTAGTTCCTTGACACCCCCCTCGCCATAATTAGTTATTTCTCTGTTACCTTGATATATACAGATATCTCGTCCCTAGTCCCCTGAGTCAACCCGAACAGCATCTCGACTTTGTTCTTAGACCTTGGGCGTATTCCTAGGCCTGTTTCGAAGCCTGCTATCGCCACACTTCAGGGAACCAATCAGTTCCAGACTTGCCGGCCGCTTGTTCATCTATCCGTCCCATAGCCAGCGCCAAATTTCCGTGGGCGCTCTTCTTCTTGTTGTCATTGTCATTAGTGTACGTTGACGTCTCCTTGCTGCTACTCTTTCTTTGTCTTAGACTGCCATCTTATTCTTCTTTTATTCCACCGAGCCTGAGACAAATAAAATTGGTCTTGGGAACGTACTCCAGAGTTTCAGACTCTAGATCCAAACATCCAAAATATATATAAGAAGTGCAGACTGAGAGGAGAAAAAAACCACCAGGAAGTCGCCCAACTTGGCAACAGCACCTAATACAGCAGAAACACGAACTAGAACTGCGGAGGCAGCTGCCAACCCGCCGCTCTTGCCGTCTGGGTGGTGATATTACGTCTTGGCACTTGCCTTTCGTTGGCTGGCTTTTAATCCCCGGCCGTGGGTCGCCTACTTATTGTTTGTCCAGTATTACAATTCCGATTAGTTAATACTTTTTCTTTCTCTTCTCTTTGTTTCGATATTCATCCTTTTTTTTTCTTTTTCAGTTATCAACTTGGACTGCTATATCGCCCATTTCAACTTCGAATCTTGGGTGTTCACGCTATACAGAAAACATCCAGGAAGCTTATTTTTAACCTTCAACCTGGAGACGTCTTATTTTAACCAATTTATTCTTTTCTATTCTTCAGTTCTTTTTCGTTAGCTTATTTATATAGAGACGCTAAACCTCGCTTCCATTATCTTTCCAAAATTCTTCCCTTTTTTCTACCCTTATCTGCTTTCATCGATACCGCCCCAAAGTAGGCTATTCTAGCAGACCCTACCCTCTAAATCAGAATCTCAGAGCAACAAAACACTATGAAATCCCTTCAGTGTCTGCCGGCCGCCAGCCGCCGCCGCCGTCGGGCTCTTTCCGGTGTGCTCGTGTTTACGCTAGGCACCATGCTCTACATGACGAACCATCTCCTCAACAGCGTCGTCACCACCGATATCTTCGTGCTTGAGATCGACAGTTCTTTGCCCGACGCCATTATCAACCCCGAATGGGATTCCCACGAGGGCCAGCCCAAGGCCGCTGACGACCCAGACGTCAACACCGGCGAATACAGCACTTCGCAGACGCCCATGCTGTACAATACTGCCCGTCGGCCTCTCTTCGTCGGTGCCGGCCAGACGCCGCTCCTACGCGAAATCGACCATGCCTTGATTCCCACCGTCGAGAACAAGCGCCGTATCTTGATCGTCGGCGACGTGCATGGCGACAAGCCTGCCCTAGATCGTCTGCTATCTTCTGCAAACTACCAGCCAACCTCAGATCACCTCGTGTTTCTGGGTAACCTGATTGGTCGTACCGGACCAGCCGAAAACAGTGCGGCTCTGTTAGACTACGCTATGGCCCACGAAGCTACTCTGCTGCGTGGACCCATGGAGGACCGCGTGATTCTAGCTACCTCTTCTTACCTTGCCAGTGTGCCATCGTCAAATCCGAACATCACACTGCAAGCGCCGGGCTCCGACGAACCGGACAGTCTGGAACAGCAGCACTTTGCCCATGGCGACCATCTAGTCCGTGGCCTAGCAGCAGCATTATCGCCCGCTCACACAGAGTATCTCGGCAGTCTACCAGCTATTGCTTGCGTGCCCCTCGCTATTGGCAGCGATGCCAAAGGCGGCGCTACTTCCACCCCAGCCTCGGCTGGTCTCGCTCTCGTCCACGGCGGCCTTGTTCCTGGCCTACCTTTGAACCAACAAGATCCAAACGTAGTCATGACTCTACGTGGCCTGCAATACCCGCGTGAAATTGCCCGCCAGGTGGACGCTATGCGTGCCATCGACCGTATCCGGGAAGAACTGGAGGCCATGGTTCCCCCACGTACCTTTGGTCGTCGCACATACGACAAAATGGTGCGCGAAGAGTTCGATCGTCAGACCCTCCCTTCCGATCGTGACATGGTCATCGCTACAGACTTCCTTGAACATGACCTGTCAGATTATACCGAAGTATGGTCCGATATCTACAATGCACGAGTCGAAAAGCAACCCTTTGACGAGCGTTACATGGTCGTCTACGGCCATGAATCTGGAAGGGGCCTCGAAGATGGTAAATGGACAGTAAGTCTAGATATGGCTGTGTCGAAGGCAAAAATCTCGGCTTGATGGCTGTCAGTATGACAAAACATGGCCTAAAGCGAGAAATCACAACGGTTAAGTGTGGTTGGTGGTAAAAGAAAACCTCCAATATTCTCACCACAACTTCAAAGTGATTTCTTACTATCATCATATCTTTGTCTTTTTTTTGGTTTCTGATTGGTTGTTGTTGAACTTATCTTGGGGAACATGCTTTCAACTCATCGGGAATTGAAAGTGGCGTTATTTACACTTGTTCTTTTTCTTTCTTTTATCATTTTGTCGTTTTTCTCATGCTTCTTATTATTGTTTTCATCATGGCATGAATCAATCTTCTTTTGTGTTCATAGCCGGAAGTCGCCAAATCAAGCGGTACATCATGAACTTACACCGTAGTATTCGTATATTTATGTATATATCTATTTTGCTTATAACCAAATATCACAAACATAACATCTCTATATTTCTTCACAAAGTTTTAATTTGGTATCTCGAAATTCATTATATTGTATGCATTTAGCTAATTTATTCTTGTTTTCGTCTCACGGGTCATGACTTCCTCTCATTAGACTTTATAAAAGCCATCATTATTCTTAATTTTCACTTACGAAAATAGAAAATAAATCATATTCCAAAAGTAAATTCAACAAGTAATAGACGAGTTTAAGCGGACAGCTTAGCCTTGATCAGACTCTCGAGAGTGACACCGTCAGCGGCGAACTTGCTGATACCCTCACGCAGCTTCTCGACGGCCATCTGCTCCTCGTTGAAGTCGAAGCGGAACAGAGCCTCGTTGGAGATGTAAGACTTCTTCTCGATGTTGAGCGAAGCGGCAGCGGAGGCATCCAGCTTCTTGGGAACGGCAGCGGTGGAGTTCAGAAGCTCCTCCAGCAGAGAGGGGGGCAATGGTCAGGTAGTCGCAACCAGCCAGCTCGGTGATCTCACCAATGTGCGGAAAGAGGCACCCATGACAATGGTGCTGTAGCCGAACTTCTTGTAGTAGTCGAAGATGTTCTTGACGGAGGCGACACCGGGATCCTCTTCCTTGCTGTAGTCCTTCTTGTTGGCAGCCTTGAACCAGTCAAGAATACGGCCAACGAAGGGAGAAATCAGGAAAGCACCGGCCTCGGCGGCACCGATAGCCTGGACCAGAGAGAACATCAGAGTCAGGTTGCAGTTGATGCCGTGGTCGCGCTGCAGGATCTCGGCAGCCTTGATACCCTCCCAGGTGGAGGCCAGCTTGATCAGGACACGCTTCTTGCTGATGCCACGCTTCTCGTACAGCTGTGTAACACGTATTAGCCAATCATATACCGCATTGTTTATCGACTAGAATAGACTGTCTTACAGAGATGATCTTCAGGGCCTTGTCGACGGAAGCCTTGACGTTGAAAGACAGACGGGCATCGACCTCGGTCGAGACCTTTCCAGGAATGATCTCCAGGATCTTAGAGCCGAACTCGACGAGTAGGTGGTCTAGAGCGGACTCGACCTGAGTGGCAGCATCACCACCCTCGGCCTTGGCAGTGGCGACGGCGGCGTCGATCAGAGCCTCGTACTCGGGCTTTTTGGAAGCAGCTAGAATCAGCGAGGGGTTGGTGGTGGCATCCTGGGGCTTGTACTTGCCAATGGCTAGAGATTATATGTGTTAGTTCTAAGCGGATCGTTGGGAGAAATATTGTTTTGTTGTATGTCATTCGAGAAAAGTGTTGAGGACATGTCTTTCTTTAGAGAGGGGAAGCACTAACAGGCAAAGTCACCTATGGAAACAAGCACATGTTAGTAAAACTATAATTGAGAAATGCGCATGTCACTAATTGAGGTTTGACTTACCGGAATCACTGACAACGACCTATGTTGAACAAAAAAACCGGATAATTAATTAGCGATGTTGTCCAACTTTGTAGTGTGGGTGGTATAGCATAGATCCCGTTGGGGAAGGAAAGCTTTCGCGCCCTGATCCGGAAGGAGTCATGAGGCTGCAGCTTGAAGGAAGTAAACAAGCAAGTAAGCTCTTGCAAGGACGCAGCCTTGCATTGCATCACACATTCGCCAGGCCGAGCCAAATTGGCCGATGAAGCACAAGAAATGCGGTTCGCCTACTGGCCCGAAGCCGAGTTTAAATCAAGTCACTCCGTTGTTACTTGCGTGCAGAGTACACAGTCTCTTCCATGGTAGAGCAGGAGGCAACTCGGCAGCGCAATCGGAGATCAGCGGTTTAGAGAGCGGCGGGGTAGCTTGTAAAGAGCAACAAGCAGCTCGATCGAATGATGGCAGTGCGGCCATGACGAGTAAAGACCGAAACTTCCTGTAGCAATTCCAAATCCGCAGCACTCCCAGCAGAAGCCGTCGTGAAGCTTCGGGAAGGCAAGCAAATATGCCCATAAACAGGACAGTGTGGGGGGGGGGAAGACAACTTACAGTGCCGGAAGCCTTGAGCTGATCGAGAGAAGTAGACATAGTGAGAGATGTAGTAGACAGTTTGAAGATACTTTGTATTTCTTTTTGGATAATCGAACCCAAAAAGATGAATATCTGAAAGAGTTTTGTCATGATAACAAGCGATATATTTATACCAAATCTTTGAGACCACGCGTATATTATAACCGTGAAAGCTTCCTGGTATCGTTCTTTGCGGTCTATTGGGATCAGGCTGCTTAGCGCAGAGAGAGCCACGTGCTAGATAGAAACTCATTCTAGCTGCTATGACGTGACAAAATGACTAGTAAAGACCCTGATGTTAATCATTAACTAACCCTAACTATATATAGCTCAATGATATACCCTATGTGCCTGTATTTCTTTTTTTAGTTCCATTATGGGGTGATCTTCGAGAACCATTAGGGTCTACCGATGGAAGAATGCGACTTCATATCTCCGATCATCACTAACACTGCACATTTATCTGCATAATATTACTCTAATTCATCTGTTACTTTTTTTGGCTTTAAAAACGCATGTGAATGGCATGGCCGACTTATGACCCATGGCGGCAGAAACTGGGCGGTGAGGTTTGCATTAGCACAGCAGCTGAGTGCCATTCTTCAACCAAAGCCTGCAAGCAACCGGTTTCTAAATCTAGGACTAAGAAATAGTGGGAACAAATCAAGCCAAATAAAGGAACAAGCTTCTAATCCATCACAAGGCTGCAACCTTATCAGACAAAAGTGTCTTTGGAAACGCGCTCTGGCTTTATTTTACACCTGCATTCTTTTGCTGACAGAGAGTATAGACGCGGGCTGTACTTTTAAAATAGAAAACAGAAAAATCAACAGTTTTCTTCTTATTTGCTACTTTTTTTTTGCGCGCTGTCGCAAACATCAGGTTGGATAAAAACGGCACCAAAAAAAACAAGAGACCGACCTCCTTTCTGGTACATCCGAGCTACTGGCAAGCTCTGCTCTATCTCTCTCTTTTTCATCCCACTTAAAACCATACGGAATACCCCGAGCCGAAATAACCGAACAGTCCAACTAATCGAACACACACGACGCCAAGATCACTCCGACTCCGACGCTTCCTCAACAGGCTCGCCTCGATCGTAGCGAGAGACAAGAAAGTTGGAGAGAAAGCAGTACTACATACTATACTCAAGGTCGAATCTAACAAAAAAAAGAGTACCACAACATCCAAATACAAAAAAAACAACAATGGCTCGTCGTCGGCGCGCCCGCCGGCCTGGCGCCCTCACAGAGCTCCCGCCATTGCGCATCTTATCACAGATTGTCGCGCTACAGGCACTCTATTATGCCGTGTCACTGGTCCTCACCTTATTTAGTAGCTTGGTGGCAGGTACTCCGTGGACAATGGATTTAGTGTTTGGCTGGTCAGCAGTGCGGGGTGATATCACACAAGGTTGGCTTCTGGCACTGCTCATGGTGTTAGACGGAGGCGTGGTAGTGTAAGTTATTCTAGCACTAGGCTGCTATCATCTTTTCTTTTTTTCTTCGGGATCCCTATCTTCTAACATACATTGTAGTGGCTCTGCCATCGTCGTTCTAATTGGCCGCTCCAAACTAGTACCTGACTTCGCTTTGACAACTCAAGGCGTCCACCTAGCCATCGTATATCTCTACTCCGGAAGCATCCCCCGCAACACCATATGGTGGTTCGCATGCTTTGCTAGCGCAGGCATAGCCTCGTTCTTCGGCATCATCGGCTCTCGATCACGTGAACTGCAGCCTATATCCTTCGGTGGCCGAAACAAGAATGGCAACAGCGGCGGTGGTGATATTGGCGCCGGCATCGATGAGGAAGCTGCTGTTGGCTTTGAGACTGGCCATAGTAGGGGGAGAGGGAGGGACGGTGCTGGCGAATATGAAATGGTTTCCATGAATGGGCAGTCATGATGTACCTTTTTGATCTTGTAATGGTGGCTGTCTTTCTTTCT
>RMBW01000166.1:0-42600 GCA_004009845.1 Davidsoniella eucalypti | reverse complement strand
TTTGTACATATTTTTTGCTGGGAGCACATGGTTGCACTCATCCTACCCCAGTATGATGAAGCTCTTCTGGGCCTTTTCACGTCGAGTAGTAGAACAGAGGGACATATCAACAAGAGGAGAGACGCCGCCGGAAAAGACAGATGGCAAGAGCCGTTACTTGGAAGCTGACAACCAAATAGACAACAGAGATTCAGGAGATCGATATCGTTTTGTATCGACGGCTGGCGAGAGTCTCAAAACAGAACAACAGGCTCGATAGCAGTACAGGGCGCTGCCGGCCGAATTTCGAGACCAGATATTTCGTCCGCTCTAATGCGTCGCACTAAGCAAACGCTGCCTAGGCTTCTCCATATTTTGGAATTGGAGGCTGCCGGCCAGCTCAAAGCTTTAGTTTAAGCTGATCAAGCGAAACAAGCAAAAGAACGCGAGTAGATGTCTGCTCTTGTGCTGTGCTGTGCTGTGCTGTGCGCTTGAGCCTTTGCTCCTCTTTTTCTACACCAAGACCGGCCCCAATTCCATCCATCCTTTGGGTTTGCCGGCTAGAAAGCTGGACTAGGCTATGTACATATTGCGGTAGTTCTCCTTTCTGGCTGTTGTGCTATATAAGCACCCATTGGCCCTTCTGTTCCCCCTCCTTCCTCTCCTTATCTTTACTTTCCAAAAGCCTCAAAGCTGTCTTTTTTTCTTTTCTACCTACCCCCTCTTAGATAAAGCGTGGCTCTTTCTTTCCTATCTATCTCCATCACAACCGTATTGCATCATCAAAGTATGTCTGCCCATCGAATCAGATTACGATCCATGGTCTCTCTTTATCGATTACCGCTACCCCAACCCTCCATCCCACCCGCTTGATAGCTACTTGCTAACAGATATCTCCTAGAATGGCTTCCATCTCCCGCCAGTTTGCCCGCTCGGCGGTTCGTACTTCCACACGCCGTGCCTTCGTCACCCTGCCTCGCCAGGCTGCCCAACAGGGTCGTCGCGCCTATTCTTCCGAGGCTCCCAAGAGTGGCTCATCTAGCCTGTTGGCTTTTGGTGGTGCGGCCGTTGCCATTGCTGGCAGCTACTACTTCTACACACAATCCTCCTCTTCGGGTCCCAAGAAGCCCACCCAGGGCGACTTCCAGGCTGTTTACAACGCTATTGCCGACCGTCTGGAGGAGAAGGACGATTACGATGATGGTAGCTACGGCCCCGTGCTGCTGCGTCTGGCGTGGCACGCATCTGGAACCTACGATAAGGCGACCGGCACTGGTGGCTCCAATGGTGCCACTATGCGTTTCAACCCCGAGTCCGGCCACGGTGCTAACGCTGGTCTGAAGACTGCTCGTGACTTCCTAGAGCCTATCAAGGCCCAGTTCCCCTGGATCAGCTACTCTGATCTGTGGATTCTGGCTGGTGTTTGCGCCATCCAGGAAATGCAGGGTCCAATTGTTCCTTTCCGTCCCGGCCGTACTGACGGTCTCGCTGCCACTTGCACTCCCGATGGTCGTCTTCCCGACGCCTCGCAGGGCCAGAAGCACCTCCGTGATATCTTCTACCGCATGGGTTTCAACGATCAGGAGATTGTCGCTTTGGCCGGTGCCCACGCTCTGGGTCGCTGCCACACCAACCGCTCTGGCTTTGATGGTCCCTGGACCTTTTCGCCTACCGTTCTGACCAACGATTTCTTCAAGCTTCTTATGGAGGAGAAGTGGCAATGGCGCAAGTGGAGCGGCCCTGCTCAGTACGAGGACAAGGGTAGCAAGACTCTTATGATGCTGCCCAGTGACATGGCGCTGATCCAGGACAAGTCGTTCGTCAAGTGGGTTGAAGCCTATGCCAAGGACAACGATCTGTTCTTCAAGGATTTCTCCGCTGTTGTGCTGAAGCTGTTTGAACTGGGTGTCCCCTTTGCTGCCGACTCTACTGAGCGTATGGTCTTCAAGCCCACCAACGCGTAAAGAATCACGTAGTATCCATTACATTATTCTTTTCCACAGCTCTTTTCTTTTCCAGACTCTTTGTTTTTTGAAATCATACCCACACCGACCTAAACGTCACACGGCCTTTATGAAACCTGCAAGATATATTTAGCCACTTGATTAGATTTCTATATAGTCGTTCAGGCTGGAACATTCCGCTAGTAGCCAGTTGCTGCTACCGCCAGTCCTTGATATCCTCTACACTACGAGGATAAGAACATTGTGCATACAGATATATACATAATTCTATAAAATATACAAAATATGAAACTATAAAAAAAAAACTTGTACCTTGATACTTTTATTCTGTTCATGACCGTTTATTATAACTGCCATTAGATTAGGGCACAGCCTGCTGACGATGGAAAAAAATCGTAGTCGTACTTCGGAACTCGGATCATCCGCCAGTAATCTAAGGATCATTGGGATCTAGTGGAAAGGTGGATTTTGATATTGTCAAGGACCCATAAAAGAAAAAAAGTGAGATAGCTCAGGTGAAAAATTGAATCACTTGACAAAGAGACATCGGATGTTGTCTTCCGAAATGAAAAAATAAAGCCGGGAGAGGCAAGTTGAGATGACGGTGTTGATATGTCAATGTAAGTACATTTAGCTTGTAACGCATAGTCAATCTTCAACCTAGTCTGTTTTTTCCCTATACGGTAGAAAGCTACAGCAAAGAACATGATATCATCGTGACTACAAGTCGTAGCGGGATTCTATATACAGGCCAGCTCTCCCGATCTTGGGCCATATACGAAGATAAGTTTACAGCTATAAATAGTTGACTCGAAAGTAGAGAGTCAACCATCTATAATAGAAACGGCCGTGTCTTGAAGATATATTTTTCTTGATTTAAAAAAAAAACCCTTATTCCTTGTTTTGCCTCTTGTGTTAGTTCGGCAGGTTTTTTTTTTTTTGCTTTGTATTTCTCCCTTGTCCTTATCTAGGGCTAGTCAAGCTTCTCTTCTACATTAGAGAAAGAAACAATAGGAAAACAAAGCTACCGAAGCAGCGACTTGCAAGCTTCTCATGTCTGACAATGCGAACTACAGAAGCGTGTAATGTAATATTGGGCTCTCTTATCGTGGCGTAAAATAATTTGAGATTACAAAAACTAAATAAAATGAAGAGAGAACTTGAACAATGTCAAACATTTGGTGACGAAATCATCGGTAATCAAAAATAAATCTGAACAAAAGCAAAAGACACGATGGCATCAAGCCAAGATTCCAAGTAGAGAGAAATTCGGTTTCAATTTTCAAGGACTATTCTGACTCAATAATTATCCTTTTCCATCACAGAAATAATTGAGTAGAGAACGGAATACAATAAACACAAAAAGCAAAAAATAAAATAAAAAAACTAGACAACACAGCATGATCCCAGGTATTTAGAAGTCCCTCCCAAAGAAATAACTATAGCAATAAAACGAAATGAAAAAAAAAAGAAAAAGTAGAGAGACAAAGCATGCGCGAACGTGAATCAACGACAATGAAGAGAGGCATATATAAATCCGGAGATTTATTCACCCCTTGCGGATTTTTTTTCTTCAAAACTCGTCAACTTTTCAGAAATGAGATTGTTAGGCGAGACAGAGCATAAAAAAAATGAATGAATGAATAGAAACCACAAGTGAACAAAAAGAGGGAGAATGATGAGAACATGATAAACAATAGAAAAAGAAACCAGAGGAGAAGGGGAGACAAAGCCGAACACAAAGAAAGAAAAAAGACACCAGGCAATCAGTGCAGATATATCGTGACAACAACAACAACGGAGAATATAAAACAAACTCGAAAGATTTGCTTAAAGAAAGGAGGAAAGATGATGCGAAGAAGAAAAAAAAAAGATACGGGAGACGATAGAAAGAAACGTACGCGCTGATCTCCAGATGATGTGATAAGATAAACAATAAAGAAAAAGAAGAGCAAAACAAGCAATCGGCCGGAACGACGGAGAGAGAACAACAGCAAGACAACCAAAAAAGAAAGCCGCAAGAGGAAGACAACATGTGAATGCAAAGAGAAGCCATGTCACGACATAAGCAAGAATGCCCTTTGAAGTGAACACTAGTAAGAAACAGAAGAGAGACCAGTCAGTTTTTCTTTTTTTTTCCGCCTTTTTTTTCCCACCTTTTTTATTTATTTATTTATTGCTGTGGGCCAGTCCACCATTGCTGCTGGCCTTGTGGCGCATGACCAGATGGAGCCTGAGGAGGCGGCGGTTGGCTCTGCCAGGTGTGAGAGGCAGCAGGCGAAGCCTGGCCAGCCGGCGGCAGATATTGGCGGGGAGTCTGATCAGACGGGTACAAAGACTGGTTTGGGGCAGCAGAGTAGTTCTGGTTCATGAACTGCATGTTGGCGGTGCTCGGTAGACGAGACGCCGAAGACTGTTGCTGTTGTGGCTGTTGCGGCTGTTGTTGTTGTTGTTGATGATGGCTAGTAGGGTGGGATGAAGGAGCAGTAGATAATGTGCTAGCATGGTGCTGTTGTGGCGTGTTAGTGGCAGATGAAGCAGCGGCGGTCGGTGGCGCAGCATAGCCGGCGTAGCTGCTCTGGGGTGCGGACGGAGCAGGAGCCTGTTGCCACATGGAGTGGCCGGTGGCGGGCGGCGGATAGCTGTAAGCCTGAGTCACAGGAATAGAAGAAGACGAGCCTGCAAGAGAGAAAGAAAGAACAAAAAGGCCTTATTGTCAGTGACATGTGCATCAGGAGGTGAGTCATTTATAGGACCATACCTCTGACAGATGTCGTGGCGGCTGGCGCCTGTGCCTGGGCATGGACCGACTGCGAATACGGCGCCGTGGTCATCATCATCGATGGGCTATGGGTAGACGTAGCAATAGCGCTGGAACCGATGTGCGGCGACTGCGATGGCCGGTTTCCCGGCGCCACCGACGAAGCGGCTGGCTCGGCCACGGGCGGTGGCTGGCTGAGCGTCGATGATGGCTGTTCGTGGGGCCGACGCCACACATCGTGAATGTAGCTGCTGCGCATATCGCGCTGCTGCGTGATCGATCGGCTGAAGTCGGCCGTGTGTTGGCTCTGTGTGCTGAGCTCGCCGATACCGCTGGGCCGCGTCTGATCCTGGTATGCCGGGCCGGCGAGCTCGTGACGCGGCGCGCCCTTGAGTAGGCTGGCGTAGTCGCGGCGTGGCTCGCCTAGATCCGGGTGCATGTTGGGGTTGATCATGTGCTGGTCATACAGCCCGGCAATGGGCGGCATCTGCATACCCGGCTGCATGTACTGAGGCGGTTGGAAGGCCGCGCCCGAGTGACCATAGCCGAGATCCGGGTGACCGCCGTTCATCATCGCGTGTTCGTGAGCAGCCTGGGCGGCAGCTTGAGCAGCAGCAGCTTGAGCAGCGGCGGCCTCTCTCGCCTTGCCAGCGCCAGGACGCTTGTCGCCGGCCATGTCGGCCTCGGTGAAGCCCTGCTTGCGCGCCTTGCTCTCCCAGTAGTCATCACGTACTCTGCGGCCATCAACAATGACTCTGCTGCCGAATTGGCGGAACATGGAGCGCGCGGTGACAATGGCGATCTGGCGCGAGCGGTACGAGAATGGGATGATGCTTTGCGACACGAGGTCCTCCTTTTCAACCTGGTTGGCAATGATCTTGAACAGCGAGCGGTTCTTGTTGAACAGTAGGTACGAATCACGGTAGCCCAGGATGCGCGCGCACTCAGTGGCCAGCATGAAGAGCTTGTCGCCGCGGTTCGGCACACGGAAGGTGTTGCAACGGTACTTGCGCGTACCGGTCAGCTCGCCGTTCATCATGATCTTCTTCTCGCCAGCCTCGTCGACCTCGCGTGGAATGTACTCGTCGCCGGCTGGGCACAGCTGGTCGGTTGTGTGGTCGCGCACAGTGGGCAGCGCCTTGAGCGTCGACTTGGGTTTCACTGGCGCGCCCACGGGCGCCTTGGCTGTAGGTACGTACGAGGTCATGAAGGCGGGTTGGTGTTGATGGAGCATGTGGTGCTTGACGGGAAGAGCAGGCGGAAAGGCAACAGCCAGAGACGGGATATTGTAGTTGTAGATACCGGTGGTCTCGAGTATGGGGCCTGGGCCGGTTGTGGTTGTGGCGGTTGCTGTATGGGCCTTCATTGAAGCTTTGGCGCGTTTGTGTGGATTAGAGTTTGGGTCGGGAGACGGCGAAAGCGCTGTAGAAGGTAATGTTAGCTGCAGGCCGGCGAAGGGGGTTGTTGCACAGTCTAACGGTAGTGCTAGCAAGGGGGGGAGGGGTTAAGAGCGCAGTTAGGTGGACGAGAAGACGGGACGACTGAACGAAGAGCAGATTGACATGTACGCACTCTGCGCGCCGCACTAGCGATGCACAGACACGAGAGAAAGAGAAAGAGAACAGAAGAAGGATAGAGCTAGAAGTAACTTACGGTCACCACCAGGAGCACTATCAATACTAGGCGCAGCAGCAGGCTGGTAATGATACGAAGCAACAGAGTCAGGCGACCGCGCTCGTTTTAACGACTGCATCGAGCGGGATTCGAAAGCTTCGGGCAGCGCATGAAATTAGCGAGAGGGTCCCGGGACAGCGCTGTACTTATAGTACGGCGTTCCTTGGGGATGAGAGGAGGGAAGAGGGGACGAGCTTGAAGAGAGAGAAGGGCAGAAGACCAACGACGGGTTTAATTGGCAGAACAATGCATTCAATCAAGTAGAAGCAGCGAGTGAAACAACCAGAGGGGATTGAGAAGGTAGAAAGAGAAGCAGAGTAAAAACAAAGACGGCGCACATCTCTTCTTTTGATACTTTACAGCAACAAAGTCAACACTAGGCGTTGGCCGGCTGTCCGGGTGCTGCTTGCAGGCGAGTAGTCCACTAAAGTGCAGGCAGTGATCCCCTGTAAAGCCAGCGCCAGGCCTGTAGATTCACATGCCCGCCTGATTTCTTTTTTCTTTCTAGACGCGACTAGGATCCTGCTTACGGGACTCGATGAAGTTCATGTTTTTGCTCCAATTTCTTCGGCCTTGCCTGTCTGCTGCTTCTGTATCTTCTTCCGCTTCTAGACATTAAGGAATATCCATGGCTGCGATATGCGCCCGGCGCAAGAAGGGAACTAGCCAGGCAGCGACAGGATAACTGCCGGGATACATAACCATGTTCCACTTGAACCTTGGTTCCTCCGCTTTGAACAAAGACTTAATTGACACCTTGGTCGGCAAACGCGTTTGTGCATGCAGAGAGGAGATAAAAAGACAGGGCGGTGGGCATGAGGAAGAGAAGTAAGAGGCGGGCGGGAGAGGGGAGTATCTCAACCGTCAATGGCGGAGAGACGGACAACTCTGTCAGCGAGGGCCCCAAACAGCATGGAACTACACACTACCGCTGGGCACTCGGCTGGCTGGCGGAAACTGGCCGCAAAGACCAGGCCAGAGATTGCATCGTTCACGCTCGCTACCACTTGGGCTTGGGAACATTGAGGAGACGAAAGTAGTGCATGTTGTTGTTTGTTGTGCCATTGTTAGTGGCAGTTGTGGTCGTTACACACCCGTAGACTGAGACTGCGACTGAGACGGCGACGACGAACTCAGGGCCGCTGGATTGATCGTAGCACTATCAGTATTACTAGTCGGCTGTAATGGAGAAAACATTGATACGGCGGCAGGAGAAGCGGTAGCAATCAGTCGAGGTACCAACAAGCCAGACACGGCCAATGGTGCGCAATGAGCAACTTGGTGGTCAAGGGGGGCACAGGTACAGCTTCTTTTCTAGTCTTGTCACTGTCTTCTTTGTCTATATCTATATTGCCTAGTACAACTGCTGGCAGGGAGGGGCGGATAAGCAGAACAGCCCGGACTGACATGCAATGGCAAACGCAACGCTGCCAAAGAAAATAGCTATATGGCAGTACAGCAGTGTTTTACTAGTATGAGCTCACTGGCCGGTTGTCACGGGGTTCGTTATAACGAAGCGCAGTCGCAAGTGAGTAAGCGGGTCGAGATATCCGATACAAACAAAGAACCAGGCACGCCAGGGCAAGATAAAGAAGATACGACAGAAAGTGATGCGACACGAAGTAGAAGAGCTGATGCTTAAAAGCAATCTCGGTGCGATGGTTTCTGGAGAACGACAGGCTAATAGACTGACAGTCCGGTCGAAGTGCAAAGAGACAGAAGCAAAGATTGAAGGAGACGGGGGGGGCGGATAGACGGAAAATAAAGACCTGATAGGAAGAAAAGAAAGAAACAGCGCAAAGAAAGTCTTCAAAAGAAGAAGAGGCAGACTGTGAATGATGGTGCGCGGAAACCAGCAGCACCTGCCACCGCAATGGCGCAAATGATACAGCACAGGACAAAGATAGCCGACGCGACCAGAGCAGAACGCGGGTCACAAGAGAAGAACCAGGAGGAAGAGGAGGGGTATAGAAGGATTGAGAAAACGATAGCACGCAGTAAGTAGCAGTAGATAGTAGCAATAACAACGACAGCTGTACCGTAGCTGTAGAGTGGACAGCCTCCCAAAGAAGACTGGGTGAATCGGACAGCAGGAACAAGCATAGCGTGAAGCCTATAGAGAGCAGAAGAGCAGAAGAGCAGAAGAGCGCACCACAGTGAAAACGTCACCCCACCCACTACCTGCACATTATGCCTTTGGTCTTGGTTATTGTCTGGCACTTGCTGCTACTGGCGCTACTGGCGCGGCGCAGAAAGTACAACAGTCTGATTGGATGCTGATATGATCGAGCGTGATGGTCTTGAGGGGGGTGCGAGGGCATTGCGACAAACAGGCAAACAGGCAGGCGGGTAGTCAGTTTGGGGGCCTGGGCCGTCCGTCGCTTGATATTCCCGAGAGAAAGAGTGTGTGATGAGATTATGTGTGGGTGGGTGGATTTGTAGTATAATAGATGTGTGTGTGTGTGTGGATAGATGGCTTCAACTTACCAGAACGCTATATAGACTGTATCAAAAAGCTGGGTTGGCTTCTGACAGCAGGACGGATTTTAAGACGAGACTAAACGGAAAACCGAATCTGTGATGGCGGCGTAGAAGCCGGCGTGTTCATCAAGGATTTCCTGGTCGACAGGATGCCGCAGAGAACGAGAGGCAGCTGGTGCTAGGCTAAGAGACAGCACTGGCAGATACACAGACGGTGGTATGTCGTTATATATAAAGCTGGGTGAGGCCGACGGTGTTGATATCGGACGGCGATGGAGTTGGTGCTAGTGAGGCCGAGGACAGAGAGGCGCAGGCGTTGCTAGCGATGTGATAAACGGACGAATCAACAGGTATGCACGATGGACGGTGGATGGAATGCGATGCGGACTCGAGTGGCAGCAGGAAGCAGAAGCAGTCGCAAGAAAGAAGTGCTGGCAGTAATAATGGCGAGTTGGAAGGGTTCAAAGTGTCGACTGAAGCGGCAGTACTAATAGTCTTAAGAGGCCGGAGTGGCAGTACTAGACGGTAAAATAGTATAAAGAGAATACAGAATAAAACGCAGCGGCAGACTAAAGACGAAGGAGGGAAGAGGACTAAAAGAACTAAAAAAAGATGGAGGGATGGATAGAGAAGGCCAGGATGGGGGGAGAAGAGTAGTTGTATTTGGAGCAAGCCCGTTGATGTAATAATTGGTAGCTGCCCGTTGACTTCTTGTACTCTGTGTACTTTGTACTTTGTACTTCTTGTGCTTCTTGTGCTTCTTGTGCTTCTTTTATCTTTTCTTTTTTATCTTTTACTTTTTTATCTTTTCCCTCTTGGCCATACCGAGCTTCGTCTCTCTAGAAAGCGACGTCTGGTGCTTTTAAGTTGCCTTTTTGAGCAAAAGACAATTTATCGGTATTTTATTTATAATTATCACTGGCTCTCTATCTATTATCTTGCAATTTAATTCCTGCTATCTTGCTGATCTAGGATGGAACTAGACTTGCCTCCAGCACAGACCAAGATTGGGAAGAGAAAGATAAAACTGACCGTAGATAAATTACAGCTATTGACTGATTTGAGAACAAAAAGAAAGAAAAAAGAAAAAAGCGCCGATAAAAGGGCCCTGTAATTTATCTCGCGAGAACGAGCAAGGGCCTTGGGGGAGGCCAGGGAGCGAGGAAGCAAAAGAAAGCAAAGATGCACAGAGATACTACAGAGGGAGGGGAAAGACGTCGACCTGAGAAAAACGACCGTCTGTGATTGTGACGGATGGGGGCGTGATGAGATGGCTAGAGAGGGGTGTACGCGCATCAAGCCAACAGCATTAAGAGCAGCGCTGCTTGGCTGCTTGGCTGCTTTACAAGTACTACTTTGGTATTGTGGCTTGTCTTTTGTCACTGCTTTATAAATCGCGTGAGTGCTTGGTGTATTCTTATTGCTTAGCCTATCTACAACTTCTGCAGATATAGAGCCTCTACATCCATGGTGTCGTCCTTGCTAGCTACCAAGTAAGACTACATACACATGCCTCTACTCATCTCTCTTATTACCATGATACAATGGGGATAAGTAGGCCGATGAACCAACAGCCCCGTCCCCATCAATAACCAGCTAGTAGTAGGAATTACCCCCTCCATCAGGATAGACACTCTAGGCAGGAAATGGACGAGACATAGAGCCAGAAAGAAGCTCGGTCTCAGAATCACGCCGCTGCGCATTTTCAGACACTTTCTTTTCTTTCAGATGCCTCAGCCGCAACGGATACGGCTCTTGTGAAGACGATAAACAAGCGTCTGAGAGTGTAACTCCGCAGATACTAGTGGGTACAGACACCCTCCTCTCTCCTATCCCTTCTATCTGCTGCTACCAGTCCGCCCATTCTATCCTATTGCTAGTACGAACACTCACACATGTTCCCGTGATATCTCAAAGCTACAGCCTTTCTGTGCTGTCACTCTCTTTGGTTGCTGACAGAGAGACAGCTTTGGGGGAGACCAAGGGAACAGGTGGCCACCACCACAAATCCAGGCGGCCAACTCGCTGCGATTCTGCTTCTTCTATAGTTGGTAATGAATGGCAACGGCTGAGGGGTTTCGGGGCCAGACGGCCGGTGTTTGTCGTTATTTCCGGTGTAAATATATGGGCGGTTTCTCAAAAGGGCATCTTCGTTCGCTAGCTTCATGTTGCAGAAATATCGTCACAGACGCATCATTCTTTGCTTGATGCTCATCATCTCCCCACGAGACCGGTTGATTTTCTGTGAATACTAATATACCGTCCTGACAAAGCATAATATATGTTCCGTCCAGTCACGCATTGTGTGCATCAACGCCCTTTTTTATGTGTATGTGAAAGGATCTTCTCCCTATCTTCGACAGGTGTTGGCTTGTTTCTCTTTTGTCAGCCATCTTGTTGTAGTAGCACATGCAACGGAGGTAATGTGCATTGCATATAGTGGTTTACAGGCTTTATAAGCGGTACAGCTGCAGCTTATATAAATCCGAGTTTGCCATAAAAAATAATTACCATATACAGTAGGCAATGGCGATATCTAAGTACGAGGAGGGGGGACTTAATGCTTGCTATTAAGCGAGCGGCGCTAGCTGAGGCCGAAGCTGATGGGATCGTCAGTTCGGCTACTGCTTGGTCGGCTTTATCTTCGTTCCTGTAGCTGTTAGGTTCTTAAACGAGTTCAAAGTGGCTTCTATAAAGGTAAAGGCGGATTAAGTGTCTATCACAAGCCAGATACACAGTTATTGTAGTTGCTAGTATACTGGTTTCTACGACAAATGTTCGGACATAATTCAAAGACACAAGGGTTATGTAACCCTCGGTTGAGTGAGTGCACTTGAAGAAACTAAGACCTTTACATTCCTTGGAACAAAGAACAACCAGTAGAAAAGAAAACCAATTTGGTGAAGAACTACAAGGGAAGAAGCTAACTAGAACCTTCTCCCTTAATAGAAGCGGAAAAAGAACAGAAAAAAAAACGCAGTCGGATCCGACTGTGATAAAAGAGTCCACTTCCTTCCCGTTACCCTGGGCACATGAAAAGCCCAAATTAGTGAACTTGGCAAATCATTGCTGCTAGGTACACAGCCAAGATTTATTTCTTTTTTTGTCTTTTTTATCTGTCTTCGTTCATTTTTTCCCAGACGTGTTAAGAGGGAGGCAGGCGGGATAGTCAGTACAACTAGGAGAGCCTACCATGGGGGAACCAAATATCAATGAACAATAGAGATGATTTGTTAATCAAAGCTTAACGACAGCGAATAGACGGAAGATAAATGCAAGGTCTAGCAGCCAATAGTTAGTGCTACTTGCGATAGCCAATGAATAGCCCGGGAATATGAAATATGGCACCGTTGATATCACATGAGAACCCCGATAGTTTGTAGCCTGTGAGCTGTATAAACACCATATCCGAATATTACCATTAACTTTGGACAATGTCGGCTACATATCTTTACAGCCTACTCAGAGTTTTCTTCTCTTTCCGTCTCCCATTTTCTTTCTTTGCCCATCTTTTCCACAGACGCGGGGAACTCAGCTAATAAATAGCCTGGTGATATATGGAAATGTACGTCCTTTTTATTTTATTTTTGTATCGTACTTTACCAAATTGGTGACTCTTGTTTTCTCGTAATGTACTTAATCAACCCCCGAAGCGGAAATGTGATCTAAACAAAGAAAGGAAGTGTCACCTGGCTATCCGGATATCGTGACGTTCCTCCATACTAGGCTGTGTTAAATAACGAAGAAAAAAAAATTGCGTTATAGCAATTTGGCGTGAAAAAGATTGGTTATACTAAATTTTGATCTTGGATATGAAGCATGAGGTATTTTCTTTCTTTTCTTGCTTCCCTTTTTCAGACATACTTTCGAATCTTCCTTCTTTATCTCCATTTAGCCTCATGTTTTCCCTTTCCCCAGGTTTATTTTATTTTCTTGGTTTCCTTGTTACAATTACCTTCTCATGAGACTTGAATGGTTTTGGCATATGGTATAACCAAGCAAAAATACAACAAAAGCTCACAGTTGGCAGTCTTTGATTCAGTTGTCTTGATATGCCTGTACAGGTCTAGTTCGTGGGTTCGTATCTTACCCCTCTTTTTGGTCAAGTACTAAATGCTTGATTATCAAGTCCGAATCTCTCTATATTCCCGTGTCGTGAACTGATCAGCCCGTGTCTAGCCATTCATGAATGCTTACAGGTTAGTCTCGCCTCTTTTCCCCATGTTGTTGTGTTCATTATTGCATAAGTTCATGTGCATGTTTATTTGTATATTACACATGTTTGTATATATATGTACATACTGCTTGAATTGGTGGAAATCTTTCTTTGCGCGTCTTTCTCTCGATTCCCAATAAGTTTTCCTTCTTTACACTTCTCTAAGATACAGTTACATAGTACAGCGTCTATTCTCTGTCGTCCAAAACGACGCTAAGAAGTAACCTTTTGCTCTCGACATGTACCTTTTCTTGCACCCCCTAGTTTTTTTTTCCTACTTTCACGCCCTTTTGATATGGTCATTTAGGTGTTCTTCCTGGCTTCAGAGATGCTGCATTTGTTGCCATATTTGTTGAAGCTTTTGCTCCAGAACAGGTTGAGTTGACTTGATGAATAGTGGTAATGGTATATTGGTATATTCGTGATAGTTATGATGTGTTATACACATAAATGAACAAGCATGAGAAAAGGAAGAAAAAGTGTAAAAAAAAATGGCTATATCAAAACAGTAATAAGAGCATTTTATGGGGGTGTAAGAAAAAAAAGAAAAAAAGGTACCTCTTGTTCACGGACAGCTACTTCTAAGCGTCATTTTGATGTGAATCTCACGACAGACTTTATCCGCTAGACTATGTAAACACAAAACCTCCGATCTAGTCCCAAAAAGGTTCCTTTTGAGCTTACCAATATGCGTCATAGCTTCACATTTCTTTCCAGGATGCCATAGTTTTTTAAGTAGTACATGTGTACTTGAACTATAGAATACCTTGGTTTTTGCTCATCGAAGATAAATGGAACTACATAGCTAAATACTATATCATGTAAAGGTCTACTTCAATGCGTAGAATATCAAATATCGGATAAGACACTGCAAGGATGGTAGTCTTAGTCACAGTAATATAAAGGCTTATAGAAAGTAAATGCAAAGAAGGATAAATCACGGCCCTAAAAAAATAAAAGATAAAAGGATAAACCAAATCAACCAGGTGACCAACGACTTGGGCTTATCAAAGCTTGGTAAATACTGACTAGATAGCTGTACATCTTGTACTCAATGGATATAGAGGTACCGGGTACAACGGAAATACTTCTTGTCACATCCCGTAGGTTCATGTAGACTAGTCCCGTGATATATATTCCTACACTGTTTTTATTTTTATTTTCGAGGGACTATTATCCTCTTTCTACAATGCTCACTAGTATTAATATAATTTATTTAGCGCCAACGCTAGACCACTAAGCTGTTCTTTCTCTATTCTTTGTACTGCTAGAAGATTAGAGCACAAAGTAAATTGACACGAACCAAAATGTTCACTAGCCACAATTTATAAACGTATGGCTTCCTTCTAGTTTCCAAGCTTAGCCGTAGCTTAAGCCGTAATCAAATATTACAAGTGATTAGAGGAGTCGACAGCAACGGCCTGCCTAATCACATACTGACAGTTGCAAATGATTAGATCACTATTGTTGGTCAGAAGCTTTTTTTATGGTATTATTTCTCGGCGACACTGTGCCATGGGATTAGTCGAAAATATGACTGAAGTTGTAATCAAAGACAAAATAAATAACGACATGTGATTGTGACGTCTTCCGCAACAAAGAAAAGAAGAGTGCTAAACGCATCGTGCTGCTTAGGCCTCTTGCATAAGCTTCGAACCAGAGATCATCCCATCAGCATATATTTCACGTTGTCGCCTATTCGAGAATAGGTCTCGTTTTAGACTAAAGTCTTACACTCGACGTGATTTTAACATGAACAAAACGTGGCATCTGCTTGTATCATGTACTTGGTTGGTACATTGGGATTATTAGGTGAGGGACAATTTGCACACAACAGAATAACCGCCATTTTTATCAATTTTCTGTTGCATATATCATGGGTTATTCTCGGTTTATTGTCACATTTATCCTCTTTATTTGACCTTTTACGTTCGCGACCTACGAAATCATAAGGTAGACATCATATAAAACAGATAGATAGGTAGTTAAACGACAGAAAAGCGAAATCCTAACCTATCATCATTACAAAAAGAAAGAGAACATTGTTAGTCAAGTAGTGTATCAAGGCGCCAAACCTAAAACTTATACATTAACTCTCGGTACTAGCAGTACTTACTTCATAGGTGGTTGAAACCCTAAGCAACGTACTGAGATACCCTACCGTTTTGTCTCGAATGTGAACTTGGGCAAAAATCACACCGTTTGCCACGTTAAGTTTGAACGATGTCAATG
This sequence comes from Davidsoniella eucalypti, assembly GCA_004009845.1. Lineage (NCBI taxonomy): Eukaryota > Fungi > Ascomycota > Sordariomycetes > Microascales > Ceratocystidaceae > Davidsoniella > Davidsoniella eucalypti. Next base: position 27,293 of record RMBW01000166.1, on the reverse strand, counting down.
CACAATGTATAAACTTATAACGATCAACTCCGTGTCTTGCGAGCCAAAGTTATGCCACCGAGCATATGTGTGTGCAACATCAAGCCGTGTCTACAGTTGTATGCTACTTGGGTGTCTTCACTACTATTGTAACCATATTAGAACATTGCTAGCGGGTTTGGTCTGCATAACTTAGCCGTTGTCTACGCTCAACCCCCTTGCTCGATTCTCGAAACAATAATCTACGTATCGCTATGGTCATAGCTAGGCTTCGGCCTAAACATGAGGATATATGGTACAACTTGAGGCCCGGACGACCCTTGATTGGAAATTATCTTGTTTACTTGTACAAATGGAGCTCTGGCTATGTCCGGAGTGTGTGAAAAAAACAGGAACGAGCCAGTGATTCCTTGAGACGAACCTGAGATCTTGGGGGCTATAATTATTGTTTGTACACTTTTGAGCTGAGTTGAGCTACCTGTAACTTTTTATTCTTGTTCTCGTCGCTTTTTGCTTGCGTAGTATCATGTTTCAACTTTTTTTTTTCTCAATTTTTTTTTTCTCTTTTGTTGATTTGGAAAAAAATTAAAAAAGCCCTGTAAAGGAAAGCTCTTATGATTCCGCAGTACACCATTATACCACCTAAATAGATATCTTGTCGGTCAAAATTCCGAGATCTGAGACTGAAGGGACGACCGTTGTTAATTATTTTATTTTATTTTTGCGGCCGTATCTTTCGTGTTTGTCATCTTGACCTTGATTGACTTTTTCGTCCTTTATTTGCATTTACTCGTAGTCACTATAATATGATAGCATCATATCTTAATGGAAGCGGACCCATGCATCGCTTCTGCACTCTGTACGTTGAGGGGACAACCCTTTCATTTATTGCCATGATACATAATAGTATTCCTTCTATTCTATCTCTTGCCTATCTGGATATATGTACATGTATGTGTACATACTATGTTCATACATCCGTTCATCCATGTGGCTACAGCCGGCCTACATGTCTGTACATGCGCATATGTAACCACTTTAGCAGTGAGGGGCCTACTATGCACCTCCGTTGGCGCTACTACTACAGCTTATTGTCTATATCACTCATCCATCGTCCTCCGGCGAATTCCCGCCCTCCCTTCTAATTCCTGGAACATATAACGCACCCTGATAGGGCAATGTACCTAGTGTCCACTAGCTAATCCGCTTTAAAGTGCATGCGTCAACTCAAAAAGAAAAGAAAAAAAAGCTACCTGCCTGACGGCAAAGAAGCTAGAGTGGTGGTGGTAGTTAAGGATCAAGTACTAATCTCTGGCGGGTTCAGAGGTTGATCGTTATGCCTGTACATCTTTCTTTATCGACTGTTCAGGTGAACTGATGCTAGAGTGGACAGAGCGTGGTAATACTAGCAGCACATCGTTAGCTTGCGAACGACAACCTCTACAAAATTATGAGCTTGGGTTTAGTGTTTCTCAGAGGTTTTAGCGCCGATGAGAAAAGAAGATCGAAAGTTCTTTACACCATATTGTCATTTTAGTTCAACATTTTTTTCCCTTCTGCTCTGTTTTGGCCTCTGCTTGATAAAAATAAAAAGATCTTTTCTTTTTAACAAATATTTCTGGACACGCGTTTTATCGGCGGCATTGCTTTCTATACAATAAATCATACGTAGATTGTAGACAAGACACACCCGTCTAAGCCTGATGTTCCAATAGTTTTCATTATACATCTAGTGGCGTTCATGCTAGTTTTTATTTTTATCAATCCTTTGCATATCAATCGAGCCACTCGACTTGAAAGAAAAGAAGAAAAGCAGTAATAAAAATAAAATCGAATGGTGGAGGGGCGTGTTCTGATTTTGACTTCTCTACACCATTTCGACATTCACTAACCCTCTATCAGTGTCTTTTGTGTTTTCTTTTATATTTAATTCATTCAACTTTTATGTCAAGTATCAGGCCTTGGTATGGCAGAGCGAAAGATTATTAAAAACGAATAAAGCACATGATACACTCTGATTATTCCACTGGCCTCATACTTCAGCCCCAAGAAACAAAGCGAGCTTCTTTTTTGCTGCCCACGAGCTCTTGAAAAAAGAAACAGCTTACGTGTCTCTCACACAGGGATTTAATTCCTCAGTGTAACGGCCACAGAGAGTTATTCCAACGTAGTAAGCACGATAGTAGCATGCATATTTTTGTTCTCTTATGTATTCTGGAATTGTGCATGGAGGGTAGCTATACTCTTGATGATACTACATAGACATATGTGCTTGCTTGGCCCAGCTCTTCAGTTGATTCTTGCTGAGGAAAATATATATGAAGTGATGGGGTGTGCAGAATTTGACTTGGCGCTTCGCATGATCTCCAGCATGGTACTTTTATGCTTCCTCCATCTGAAGTTCTCCCTCGCCCAGTCCGTGTTTGATCAAACTTTTCCCTGCTTCATTTTTCTATTGGCAAAACAAATAAGAAAAAATAGCCATGGTTGATGATAACACGATACACTACCACCTCTCAGACAGATAACCCGAAACATGGCATAGAGGCTTTTTTTGTTCCTTTGTTGTTCTTTGGTCCAGTATGTAATCTTGCATGGATTCTGCATCTAGCGTGCCAGATCATCGCCTCTGCTTTCTAGGAAAGGCAATCGTGCAAAGCGAATAGCGGAAATAAGTCATTCGAGCATGTTGTTTTCCGGTGCCCTCTATATCCAAGTTTATATTCTTCTAGCAGCAGCAACCCTTTTTCTTTCCTCCCCCGGCTGATCGCCTACATGTACACATATTCTCAAACAAGGTCCGAGAGAGTGTGTACAGAAGGGGTGGAATTGAGGCTGGCTATGAAGCAAGCATATATGTACATAGTACAATGTAAGGGCCGCTCTCGGCCACCCTCTGGTCCTCTTCCATGTGTATTGTAGATAGCATGTCAATATTTATTTGCCAGTGACACCAAATTTCACCGCACAGCAGGTAGCTTCACGTAAAGACAAAGCTTCAGGCTGTAGATACTACCGTTCTTCTGCCTTCCCGAGGTGGGTTGGATATGGCTAAAGACGGGGGCCACAAGATGGGATGGATGCTAAAGATGGTGTTGGAGGGACGGGGAGCCGCATTTTCTTCCATAGTGGAAATACACATATGTACTTAAAGAAGAAAAGAAAAAAGGTGAATTGCAACCCAACAGTGACGAAACATCACAGAACTCGGAAGAGGGGGGGGCTCTTGCTAAATAATGCCATGGTTGGATGTTCAAGGATTGATCGAAAATCCCCGTTCAAAATCTCAGATTAGGTCGCATGCGTTGTCATACTGTTCATACACCATAATGCTATGTTTGCATTCTTCTTTCCTACTTTCCTGGCATCCCTTTTCTTGACGGCAATCGAGAATCATACATTAGACCTGCCGCCCGCTTTGGCACCTGAACAGGTGGAATATAGTAGTAGGTTCATGAGATGAAGTCAACATCACCGATGTGTGAGTGTCTGGCGTTGACATAGCCCGTGGAAGAACACAAGACCCTGATTTGCATCATGATGGGGAATACACAGCCGTGCCACTGCGATGCTGTGTTGAAAACGGCACTTAGGAGACGATGCGCTATGAACAACTTACGAGCCTTTCGTCTGCCAATGCTATCATATTGAATCCAGGCCCGGCTTAATTGTACAGATATGAATTCTCGTTTCCTCCCCCGACTAGGTGGTATGACGCTATATCTTTGCCATGGTGTGTTTTTTTTGCTCTATTTTCCTACTATTTACTATGTGTCTCTGCGGGGTTAGATTTGCCAAGGCTTACCGGGATAGGGAATGGCTCAGTTATGCGCAAAACAAGATACACGTTAAAGCAGAGAGTCCGAGAAGAGAATCCGCAAGCTCTGGGCGTTTCCCTTTTTGAGCCGATTTTCTCTGCCCATGTTCTCGAAGACAGATACTTGGTTTCTATTCTTGTCGTGTAGACTTATGCAACACGTTTGATCCAGAGTAGCTCTTGGATTTTGTACGAACACAGCAGGTCCAATCGGCTAGACGGCATCTATTTCCTGTTTTCTTCAAAGCCAAGTTCAGGGTTGATTCTAGCGGAACGTCGAGGCCAGCGGCTCAAATCCGCTTGAAGGCAGTGATGTATAAAAATAAATAAAAATTAAACCCTTTTGTCTTATTCTAGGGCATGGTCTTGGCCAATTATCAACCCAAAAAGCACCGGCGACTAGCACTTCTCGCTGCGCAAAACTTGTTTGATATGGTGAGATGACTTTTGTATATTGTCATATCTACTAATATAGAGAAGAACAGAACGACCCGCGTCAAAGCTATCAGCACACGGCCAAAAATTCAAGAAATAAAACAAACAACTACTACCGTGCCCGGGCTTTCACATAAAGATTTCAGATTGAATTTAGAAACTATATTAGTTACCAAACAAGGATCAATGACACGGGCTGCGACACGGATTGCTTCTCTATCCACTTTCCCAGGTCGTCGAGCAGACCAAGTCAGGGAAATGTCCAGAGTGGTATGGAAGCTGTGCCCCTGCCATTGGTAGAAGACGGGAAACAGACGTCTGTTTTGCTAGCCCATCTACTTATGTGCTGTTGGCAATAGGAACCGTCAAGGCCAAGGCGGTAGGAGGGCGTTGGCCGAAGAAGGCGAAAAGAGATGGCGGATGACACAACTTGAAGAACAGAGCGTCCAACCGCAGCTACAAGACGTATATACAAAGCCTGCCTGTTTGTCTTAGCGATCTGGTACATGCCATAGGAGGGCGGTTAGATCGCTGATTTCAGTTTGATAGCAGCGAACGGCGACAGATGGGGGCCAAAAGGGAAAAAGAACAAAAGTAAAAAAGACACAACGCAATTAATAACCTGCCATGTCACTGTCACGGCTGTGAATATAACTTGTGTTAGTTTGGGGGCAGGCTATATTGCACTGATATTATATCCCAGGGATTATGCTGCCCATGCATGTCAGAGCGTGCCTGGTTTGAAGCATCAGACAAGCATCCACGATCTTGTTATTCCCGGAACCAGGGTTGGCTTTGAAGATTAAGTGAAGAAAGAACCTACTTGGTCAGTTGGCTTGGTTCTTCGCACTCTGTTGCTGGACGAATGACGATATTAGAAGACTTGGACGAAACCGATAGGCGATCAGGATTAGTGGCATGATGTCCATCATACAAGGAACACACAAATTCGGCCATGGCGGATGGTTTTGTTTTTCTTCTACCATGATAGCAACATTCTATCCATGGTCTCTGGTCTGTCTGTACATTTACAGAATGCTGACTGGCTGCTGATTGCGACTGTTACCACCTTGCAGGTCGTTGGACAAAACAAGCAATGCAGGGCTTCAACCATGCACGATTGAATGGTTTGCTGTAGGATACTACACATATGGTGAGTTTGCTATGTGCTTTGTAGATGACCATTTAGGGACAAATCGAACACAGGCTTCTCGCTATGGGTGCCCCTGCAGCAGGCATTTGGGCCTTTTCTTTTTTTTTTTCTCAAAGGTTATCTCTGATGAGACCTTGGGGAATAATCCTCTTCCCCTCTATCTCTCGCCCAGTCCGATCAAACAGTCTCAACAGCTTCTTAATCTAGAAGACGGTAGTATTGGTCGATAGGCGTGGCTATAGGGCTTAGCTTCGACCAATCTGATCTTATTAGTAGATAGGAAAAAGTGACTCGATGCATCTTTATCTTGCTGAATCTTGCGTCAACCTGTCGATTCTACACGTGTGTGATATAACTGTGCTATAACTAGTGGCAGTCAAGGTAAACATCTATTTTATGGAGGGGCTTTTGCTACTTTCATTTCCCCTAAACGGACCTTGTCTACTATGGGATGAGGCGGGCAGCTGCGATTAAGTGTCTGTGCTTTTATACTGTTTCACCATTCAGATTCAATATTGTGCAGAATTAGAATATTCAGTAAAAAACATTGGCACAAAGAAGGTGTAGATACATGTACTTCTTCCTAGTTACGTATTTAGCTACTATGTCTGTATGTACAGATACCAGCAGCCGGCATTTCCTTCTTTATCACCCCCCCTCTTCTCTTCCAAGGAAAGCTAAGCCTACTAGTAGATTTGTACGGGTGATGCTAGATGCAGATAGAGGAATGGAAGAAGCCAAGTTCAAAGCATATATCTTTTGGGGTTTATAGTAGCACAGCTTGCCTGTTCGAGAATGCGGAAGATGGAAATCTACGAAGAGGGTGTTGTGGTGTTGAGATAAAGCTGTCTATAATTAGAGTAAACCTGAAAGAAAGGTGGCCTATGTTATTTAGAGAAGAGGGATCGAGAATCGAACATGGCAGATTGACGAGATTTTGATGCTGCAGGAATGACAGTAGTAAAACAAGATTCAGCAAAAAGAAAGGCATAAATATAGGTGTGTTCATGGCCGGCTTGGTCTGGTGTGTAGTACTTGCTAGGCATATAGCGGATCTAAACAACAATCTCGTTCCCTGGTTAATACCACTGACTTGTATTGCTCGCAAACACTTGGGGGAGCAGGAGTATGAGGAAGCGAAAATAAAGAAGAAACAGGGTAAAGAAAAAAACATGTTATTGTTAGACTGAGGCGAGGGGCCAAGGCCTCTCAACGGCGCCTGGATCGGAATCCATGCGATCTCGAGCACATTGTTCTGTTTTGGTCCAATATCTCTATTCAGCAAAAAGATATATTAGGACGTTGGATAGTTGTTAGTAACAGCAGAGACTATACTATGTCATATGTAAGGGTAGAGTGCGAGACAGCTGCGGGATAGCATGAGAACAGCACGTCAAGAAGATGACGAAGGTAGCAGTAGCATTGACATTTGTGATCGAGTGTGTCTTCGATTCTCCAGGTTGGACGTTCCGAGGCATACTACGTTAGCATGGTTGTTTCTGGGGGTTTTTTTCTTTCTTTGCGCTATTCTGTTTTCTTTGGCATGGTTCATAGCGTTGCGACGTAGATTGTGGGGGGGCGTGAAGGCTAGAAAGGCAAGCGTTACAGCAGAGAATAGCGTCTTTTTACTACTGCTTCTCTCTGTTATACATGGTATGAGCAGGATACGTGCGTAGCTACAATAGTACATCTCTCGTTTATCTGAAATGATTGTTCTGGGTCCAAGTGTCTCATCCCCGGAGATTTCAGCAAAAAGAATCGATTACTATGGCCACAATATGGCCCGTCCAGGCCACGAGTGATAGATGAACCAACTTACAAAGTGTATAGAATAAATAATGTGGGTGCAGCAAAGAAGCAATTTTGTTCCGAGAAACGGACGGCTGGGAGGAGGTGTTCCGTGATATTTGGTCCACATCAGAGACTACGAGGAATATATTGACAGTCAAAGGTAGCTGACAGCACAAACACAGCTTACTTTGCTTCTGTCCATCGTCAGCTTAGACAATCCAATGCACATTTCAGCTGTTGTTCCTGGGGAAAGACAGTTCTGTGACTTGGGGGCCCGTGTGGCGCCATGAACGCGCTACTAAGCTTTGTCGTTTGCTGTTCTTTCGATAAGAAACTCACCAGAGGCTGAGCTAGCCAGGCGCTATATGCATCTCATCTTCATGCCTATACTTCATATAATGGTGCAGTAGCATGAAGGGGGATGGAATAGCACAATACAGAAGCGTGGGCGGGAAGAATGCAAGGGAGGGCAGATACAGAAGAATATAGCGGGATGTATAGTGGCTGTAGCATGCAGGAGGAGTACTACTATATGCAAAGCCATCAATTTGTACCTGGATCTGACGAACCTCTCGGCCCATGGTGTAGCAATCATCCTCTAGTACTGAGGGAGGGGTTGACTACAGATTAGAAAGCAGACACCGCTTTTACTGTGTGTCAAATAGAGCGTTTACTTTCAGGGTTATCTACGAAGAGGTTTCTTCATCACACTATCAGGATATCACGGCATTGAAGTGGTCAGTTCACGTTTCTGACGTTCCTCAAGGGGAGCGGGAGACGATCAGCACACAAGGACTAAATTAAAATAAAGAAATCTACAATAGGTTTATAATAAGTTGAACTCTAACCCTATACATGTGTACTCCATGTAAGTGACGAACAAGGGCTAGCAAAACGTGCTACATATTTCGAAGGGGTGTTCAGGCCTCTATAGCCCTGTAAAGAAGCCTGCTCAGAGGGCCCTGGAACTGCTGTTAGGGGTGGAGAAGGAATTATGCAAGCCGTTCGGCAGCGGGCCGGCTTAAAGTTTTTATCATTTGGCTCAAGTATGATTTAGCTTTTTTTTTTTTTTTTTTTTTTTTTTTTTTTTTTTAATCTTCCAGAGGGAATCCCTCCAAGACCCCAAAGCCCACAAAAATAGAAACACTGGTCGAAGCCTATATAACTGATTTTAGCTTATTTTCCAGGGTCGACCAAGGGTTCTGTGGAGTAAACTGGTTTCAAAATACAGGGCATGGAAATGTAAGATGGCAAGGGTCAGTTAGGCTTAATAGTACTAATATCAAAGGTTTAGAACATTAAATTCAAAATACTGACTTGAAGCCGTCCATATATACATACATACTAGCATAAAAAAAGATTACACAGGGTGATGATCAAGAAAACCGCAAAGAAACGAGAAAATCTCTGACTAGTTGGATGCCAAGTCCTGCAAAGTTTCTTTAGATCTCAAGATCTTAGATCTAGGTTCTATGATGAGAGGGTGTTCATATGTTTCCGTGTATCTGTGCATACATACATGGGCAGCAAGGATAACATGTTTTGAATTATCTATAATGAGCTATGTATCTGTAAACTCACTGACCTCACCGAGGACTAAACAGTGATGTGAATTCACAAATCAACCCAACCCCGTGATTCTTTCATGCGTTCGGGCGGCTGAGAATGAACAGTCCGGGCGCAGTATAGTATAATGTAGTATTAATGTATATATATATACATATGTTGGCCATACTAAGATTTCAAAGTGGCCGTAGAAGAAAGTAAGTACATATATATGTATATCAGTGTCAAGAGCTTGTGGAACACACTTGCTTGTAAGTTGATAAGTGAGAATGAAGGGGAAAAAACACATCTTTAGTATACATGTACGCTAAAGAGGGTATGCTGGTAAAAGAGGAACAAAAATAACAAAAAAACCTATATAGCCAGGCTAGTAATACAGATTTAGAGAAATGTTTCAAGTTTTGTTATACGTTAAGTTTTGGTGGCTTGGCGCATATTGGAATAGGATGAAATGCTAATAATAAAAGAAAACATTGTATATACAGGAGAATAAAAGGTTGATCATGATATAAAAATAGGTTTGAGATACATATTGTGGCTTGGAAACCGATTCTTGGAGTTGTGTCTTGTTTCTTTTATTATCATATAAGAGAAGACATAGTAGCAGAATGGCGACATCATAGCCTCTACAGACCTGTATATGATGAAAAACTGATGAAAAATGTAGAATAGAAAAGCAAGAAGGATTTTGGAGATTGGGGAGCAAACATAAACCTGCACCATCGTGGTCGACCTTTACTAGATCTCTCGTGTGGTTTTTTTTCCGATATCCGATTTCCGGCTCGCATTACAGTCCCAAGATACTTTTTGGGACCTGTACAACTAAAAGCCGTTATATCTCTACATCTCCTGTCGTCGTAACGCCGTTAAAAACCTAGCGGCAGTGCTTCGACGTCAGTGATTCACTACCGTGAAAGCTTCACCTAGTAACAGATACTCAGGTCCATAGTTCCATTAGATACATCCGTAGAGTCACCAGAATCAACCGGAAACTAAGGTGCGTATAAGACACGTTCCTACGGAGAATTTATCAGAGACCTGCTATTCAGCATGTACAACCGACTCGCATCTATTGATTGAACAAACCGCAAACAAACGTATATCCGTTCCGAACGCCCTGTTTTTGATTCCAGCGTGCATATTAGTGCTACAGCCACCACTTCTAGTATGCCACCGGGAAGTTTTAACATATCTTACATAGAACTGACAATGCATATAGCACTGATTTACTGACCTGAGACCGAACCTGTCGTTCAATCTCCGGAGGATTTGACTACTGTTTTTTTCTTTTATTCTATATGTGCCAGGTTTCTTTTTCCTCAGACTAATGTTTGTTTTTGTGTACCCTTCACTGTACGTCCACAGAGTGTAAAACAACATATATGGTTAGGAAATAGTATATTTCAAGGTCAAGAGCAAAAGACGAGTTTAGACGTTTATACATCTGTATTTGGCTGTTGAAGGTTTTCCATTACATCTACATATCATAACAGCATATTTAGATATGCTGCAAGTCTTAGAATGCATCATTGATTAGGCTGTATGGATAATGCTGTCCCTCGATATGGCCGTAATCCTAGTCTAGAAAGACCGATTACTGCCCATAATATATTAGCTGCAGGTAGCCTCTACATGCATGACGGTGATTGTAGGCTGAACTGGGAATTGCATCATCAAGGGTTGCACTGCTTTATTTGCCCCTCTAATTGTATAAACATATTTCAGTGTTAGACATGGAGTGAACTGAGTTTTGTACTCCTGTTTGGCGTTACGCGAGGACTGGATGGGATATGATAACGTATTTGTAGATAAATATTTGAGTTAAAGCCATATCAGCAACAAAGCTACTCGCAGAGCTGATTCGATATATGAGGATTGACTCCATCTCTTTGTGCAAAGTATATATATATCCATGTAGTCCAGTAAAAATAAGGGTTATATCTGACACCGAGCGTGCGCCTAGTGGCGGAATGTCTTGATCTAACACGCCATCACGCCTTAATTCAATCGCTGTTTATGAGAGGGTTAGGTGGGCTAGCAGAGATCAACTTATACAGCTAGCTAGAGTTTGGCGGGAATGAAGGACGTTCCCACGTCTTACAATTTGTATTTGTTGTACAAGTTAAAGGGCATGTGGACTGTGCTGTACTCTACTCTACTGAGTGCCAAGCTTGGGTGGTTAGCTGTGCTTCCATGAACAAGTGGCTTGCCATATTGGTCGGCGATGTGTGTGAGGGTCAGAAAGTAGGTGTGCTTGGGTGTCTTCAGCTGGGCACTTCACATAGAGACAAAGATGTATGTAGAGAGGCTGATGAGCATGGTAATGGAGTCTTAGACTAGCTGACTGGCGCGGTATGCCCTCAGTACGTTTAGCAAAACAGCATATTGTGCGTGGATCGAACTACGGCATCAGTCGTGTACGCCGTAAAGTCGTGCGTATCACTATGTTCTGTAGTATGTAAGGGTTGGATCATTCCACAGTGATGCAAAGTACACTTAGTCATAGAAACCAACTAAATCGGACTTGATTACGGCCGCTGTACAGATGTATATTGCTCCGGATAGAACCGTCTTAACGTTATGCTGCTTACACATTATAGTGCCGTCTTTTGGACATAGAGGCTGGGGAAAACTAGATAGGTGGCTCTGTCTCAAAGCTAACATTCTTGTTGGCTGCAAAACCTAGCGCTTCTTGTATCATAGAGCCAGAGTATGTTGATATCCGGCATTGACGTGCGCAAAACTATTCTACAGAGCATACAAGTAGATAGTGTCTCTTGATTGGGAAATCAAGAGCTAAGAAATGACATACCATGCTGATCTGCCTTTGTTAGCGGTAGAAAGATGACAAGTATAATTATAGTCTAGAACGAGGGCAAGCCAAGATCGAGATGTCTAAACGCATGACTTTGAACTTCGAAACAGCCAAATCTCATCGCCTGATCGCGGTCTCTTCTATCTGTTCTTTGGCGAGTTCCATAGACTCCGTTGACTTTGATTGACCCCTTTTACCTATGCAGGTATTTTAGGTCTAGAAGAGAAAAACAAGCTGCCGCCAATAGTGTTAGTGAGCATTACATGCAAAAAGAATGCGGGCCTTTCGGCTTGTCTAACAAGAAGCCTGGGCCAGGTCTAAGGTTGGGTTTGTGCCCGAGCGCCTGAATAAAGTGAAGCGCCCCTGTATGGTGAAATTAAAAAAAGAAAAAAAAAAGACAGGACGGCTGCATGACTTTGTTTGTTCAACTACGCAACTATACATAATGGATATGAACGAATAAAAAATGTTGAGCCTATCTTGAAGTAGAAGAAAGGTGGGATAGAAGCTTGGTTAGCAAACACTTGTTAACTAATACATCGTGGTCTGGTTGGGCTTGATCTGACAGCAGAATGGCACTGATCAACGCAGACGTAAAGCGTACTCAATCTACTGCCGTACTCTATAGTTGTTCCTAGTTCATACTCATGTTAGTACATGTATATGATTACTAGCTCACCAACCCTAGCACATTAATTATCATGCTTAGTGGAGGGAGTCTGAAGGGTTGGCCATATAAATTCTGTAAAAAAAACATAAACTCAACGGCCTAGACTAATTATCGGAATATTAAGCAAGTAGTGCATTAAGATTATCGGCATAACAAGAAACGCGCTATAACTACCATAACTAATGAATATCTTGATTTGATGTCATAATTCTCCGCTATTGCCACTGGGCATGACATCTACATATAATGTATCTTGACCTCTGAAACGGATCCTAAGCAAATATTGAGATGAGGGTTACTCGACTATTACGGCGAAATATGCAACCTTCCCTCCTACAACCCTCGGGGGGGTACCTTTGAGTTCGAGTACCTCCCCCTCCGTCCAAAGACGAATTTTTCCCCTTCGTCGTGGGTTTTAAGAGCGACCAGCACATATCCCCAATGCTGCTGTCCATTCTCGTTTTCTTTTTCGACACTTGTCGACTTCGAAGCACCGTTTCGTGAGGCCTTGAGCCCGATTTCCCCTCTCGAGGGATGTTCTCACCAGCGACCGACCCCGCACCTTTTCGATCGTTGGTCTCCTGAGTCTATCCACTCACCTCAGGGAGCCACACTCACACACGGCGGGCAGCCTTTTGAAGGTTCCGGATGCCCGACCCCGCGGCGCGGGAATCTTGTCGCTGTTGCTTCATCCATAGCACCCGACTCGATTACGCCAAATTTTTCATTCTTACGGCCACGATCACCAGCCTCTTGGAGGCTCACTGAATAGTGGGGATGGTAGCTCCACTTAGGAGTTGGTTTTGTGGATCTGTCTTTTGGGGAATAGTTTTTGTGGATGCACTGTTTTTTTTTTTTTTTTTTTTTTTTTGTATTTGTTTTTGCTGCTCATAGTGGAGGTATGGACCACTAGTTCTTCGGGGCTAGGGGACGGTCTCGTCCCGCACATACAAAGCTATTGAGTTGTCGAGCGGAGGACGTTAAATATCTGTCCGGTAGCCAATCCGGCGTCGTATGATCTTAGTGATTTAGGTAGACGTTAAATATAATCAAATCAAATCAAATCAAACGGCGAAATATGATTTTGACGTAGCGTTGTGGTGTTGGTGACACAACAGACAGCTAATATCGAAAAGTCAAGGAATTACCTAGTAAATCGTTGACCCTATTGTTGAGCCGGAGACAAAGGAAGCAGGAATCAGGATGAAAGGCAGGATTAGAAATGCATTCTGTGATCGACATGATAGCTGCGGGCAAAGACCCTATCTTGCAATAAATAGCCACTGAACATCTTGAGTTTACTTTTTTACTTTTTTTTTTTTCAACGGACGAAGGGGAGTATGACTAGAAAACGGCCTCTAGCTCCTGATCACGTAGACGGAAGCAGTCTTGTACAAATAAGCGAAGGCGAGGAATAGACTCGCCCGCAGTTTTCCCAGTTCAGTCTGCAACTATCTACATCTTGATAGGAGACGAATATACACGAAAGCAGAATAGATAGCGCTGAAAATGGCGCCTGACCGTACCTACGCGAACCGGCCATCTTGGCCCAACTACTTGTCTTATTTTTCGTAGTAGGAGACCGTTTTCTTACAAAGATGAGAGAAATATGAAAAAAGCTACTAGGCTTAAGAGGGAAATTCCTTTCGGAGGGGAAAGCAGCCATATCATATTTGTTGAAGTACTTGCATACAAATAGTTGTTAGCGGGTACCGCGAGGATACATTGCATTGGCAAGGTTACATGCTGCATTGCATATGCACGCTCTTGCGGTAATGTCACGCTGTACTTGGCGTCAGTTCTCATAGAGCCAACGAGAGAACAAAACGACAAGACACGCGAAGCAATAGTGAGGGCATCTTCATGATCTTCCGATAAAACGCAAGAGGCAGGAAAGGATAACGCTCGATAGTACATGAAACGCGGAAGACATTCTGCTATAGTCAGCACAATCCTGATAAGCATACCACAGCTTGATCGATACTATCGATCCGCGTATTTTGCCTGTTTCCTTACTGGAGAATGTCCATGCGAGCCGAAAATTTTGAAGACACATAAGCTGACGGGCCACTAGCCTTGCCACTAGATCCCGTGAATGAGGCAGATAGAAACGAAGATGTGGATGGGCTACGAAAAGAGGAGAGGGGGCGGGCTGGATAAGAGAACATGTGTCCGTAAGTAGTAATTTACTGGCTTTTCCATGATCAGCAGTCCCGTGGCAGCTAGTCTAGTTGTGACTGTGATAAGAGGGTGCATTGTAACGATGATGTGATGGCGCCTGATATCCTACTAGACTCATGATTGAGTCCTCGAGATTGACAAAATAACGCGTGAACATTGTGAACGGAAGTCGTTGGAATGAAAATACTGGACTCCTACGTCATGATACATACAATCGTCACATAGATTCAAAGTCATGGGTATGACCTGCAGATCTGATAGTGAATATATCTGTACAGATATGCTACTAGTTAGTTGACCCCCTCTAGATGTAGTTAAACTACGGGAAACACTATCTTGGGGAGTGTACTAAGATGGAGAGCAACAAAGATATCAGGAAATATATGGCCGAGATATCCCGGATAGGGGACTGTCATATATGCACGGGAGCACGTCTGTGGAGGCACAACGGTAAATGGAGTGTGAGAGACAATTGAGTATACATTGTAAACTTGTGTCTCCAAGTACTCAATGCTGACTCAAGCCTATTTTTATCCGAACGATAGTGATGAGAAACCTGCATTCTTAACTGACTAGATACTGATATTGGTGTTATGAGATGTCTCTAGTGTCGACTGTTGAACAGGTTATAGGAAAGAATCCCGTGGTCTCGGAACACTGGGAAACCTGATCAGAATGCATATATGACTGTTCAATATGTACTAAACAAAGAACTGAGATATATGAAAAGAACATCGTCATTATGCATTGCCCATGCATGATGATAGATGTATAGATACTGTTTAGTGTCGAAAAGATCCGGAGACGAAAGATTAGACAATCCTGAGGTAGATATGATATATTGAATTAGTGAATCGTGTTACAGATATACTCCTTTTACGTTAATGGCATGTGAGCAATGTACTCTTGCTGGACTACGAATGTATCTTTAATACCTGTTTATATATATATATTTCTTTACTTGCTTCACCGGCTGACTTCATACTTCATTCGGTCTGAATGAGGTATATCAGTAAGTATATATCTGCATAAGCGAGACACAAAAAGCAATTATCATTCAATCTGGCTACCCCAAATATTCCAACTGATTTCATGTATCTAATCACATTCTTTCACAACAGTCAGGCTTCTAGTTAGATAATGAGCTATCTGATAGGCTAGTTCATGGAAAAAGAACGGGAAGTAAGTCTGAAACGCAGAGATAATCGATTATTACTAGTCAATCTCTCATCGAAGATACAGAATGCTAGTGACGCATCATATAAGTACGTATATCGTTATCCGTTTTCAATTGTCAGGAAAACGGAGGTTGATGTCGATATTTGGTGTGAAATATGGAAAGATATCATTTCTGATGGAGGGTGTAACCCTAAGTTGTATTTTTGGATTAAGTATTAATGTTTCTACTGTAAAAAAATAAATGTGATAGTGTCTACATGACCTGATAAGTAGACGTTTTGGTATCACACATGTATGTGTATTGAAGAGATAGTACTTATGAAGCTCTATCTGAGAAGTGCCAGTTATAGTAGCTCTGTCAAAGTTCCGCTGCTATATTTCCAAGGCAGACATTGTAAGGACTAGGAATGGTGGGTAGTAGAAGCGGGAGGAAGCGAACCTTCTTCTGTATTAGTGGTTGACTCAAGTTGCAAAGCCTTTCTTATTAGCCTGTAGGGGGGCCGACGCTACGGCTTACACTACAACTATGTATTGGTGATTGAAAAAAAAAAAGCTTGTCTATACCTGCAGGCCCTTACACTAAACCGTCGATTATCACTATTAGAATTGCCCTAGAACCCTGAAGTCGCCGATCTTTTGAACCCCAACTAACTACAGATAGTTAAAGACCCTCTGGCAGCAAATGTCTGATTCGAGTATATATTACCAAATGATGAGGATCTTGTAGCCCACAAAAGCATCATCATGCTTACGGAAGGGAATTCCTTCCCATATCTGGAGGTTAACACGTAATGGTAGTAGACTTAAAAACGTATTTATTTTCGATATAAATTGTAGCTAATAATACTGTGATGACTAATGCATATCTGTATGACGGAGAAGACTAGTATCCGTATATCTGTATAACTGTACTTTGGAGTAGGTATAAAGGAGGAGAAAAGGCGCTGATATACTTGCCAACAAATCTTAAATGGACATGAGGTTCGTAGTGTCTGATATGTAGTTGAGAAGATAAAGAGAGACCAAGCATTGATAGTACTACTCAGAGACTGAGGAGGAGAAAAAAGAGAATAGCGTTAGAATTGGGATGTGCACAATGCATGCTGCATATCTTGTTTGCTCAAGCATTAATCAACTGTCCTTGATTTTCTTCCCTAATGCAAAGATAAAGACGAAACAAACTACAACTGCAACGTCGTCTTTCATATCGATTGTTCATCGAATCGAGACATATTGTAGTGCTGGTGTTATAGAATGAGATGATTATGCAAACGCTGATAGCCACTCAAGGCGTGGAAATAAGATTGCTACACTGAAGAGAACTTTGGAGCTCAGCTAAACATTCATCATGGATGATTTAATGACAAAAAGGCATATATAGCATCATTTTATTATAGTAACAGACTGGTGTTCATGTAGCTACTGAATATAGGACAGCTTGACTTGAGACAATCTTGGCATTTAAGCCACAACAAGTACAGAATGTAATTGGGAAACGAATGTTTTTTCCGTTATAATGGACCTGAAAAGCTATGATATAGTTGGTGCGATGATTATTGTAATTATAGGCCTGTCCTGTTGTTATGTTAATAATTAGAAAGTATCCTGGATTGGTGAAAGGCTTGAGCTTGTTCTCGATTTCAACATTCCTTATATTTGAATGAGTAAAAATAGATTGGAGAATGCCGATGAATATGTCAATGTTATGCTATGCAATGCCAAGTGATAGTCTTCGCTGGAAGGCCTTTCGTGTGTTTTCAAGGCTAAAAGAATGCAAAGACGGGTTCACTTATCTGCATGGGTTGCTGTTGTGCAATGCCTGTATAGAGTAATAAATAGTTATATATGCTTCAGTGATATAGGCCCCGGAGGCCAGGAAAGAGAAATACGACTGCGATGGCTGGTATGTCTTGAATAATGTCCGGTCAAACCTTGTTGTTGATATAAATATTATGTAGTTACTGGCGGTTATACTCGGGATGGCTGAGAAGACATGACGACCTCGAGCTCGGAAAATAGAATGCCATAGAGTGAAGACTTGTTATATGTTAAATGGGTAGCTGTAGATCATAGATATGTAGATGTACACACTGAACTTGCCCACGAGGATACATGCGTAGATGAACACTTTGTGAGAGATGTGATTTAATTAACGATCAAGGTTTGCCACTGTCAACACACACATCAGAGTAACAGTCCGAGTTGTATGCTAGCAAAATGACAAAACACAAGGCGTTGCTCTACCGCATGAAATATGGGTTAGAGGCGGCTTAGTCGGCTACTTGCAGCTTGATATCTATCTATACATGCAGCTATGCGGTGGCGGCTGGGGTCTTTCACGCCAGCTTGGCTTTGATATGAGCAGCTTATTGGAAAAAGAAGCCTCAGCTTGGCTGTAATGAGTAGCAAAATACTGTGTATCCTAGTTTCCGTGTAGTGGCTTGAGATGCCTGCTGATTTGCGTTCTTGTGGTAGTTGTCTCGAGATTTGAGATTTGAGATTGGGCTTGGAATTTGCGGTTCTTTGTGTGTTTTCTGGGGCTTGGAGCAGACGAGAACACAAATTAGTACGAACAAAGAGTGTAAATTAGAACCAAGGCGGTAAAAAGAGTCATAAGACAAGTTGATGTCTGAAAATCTATATTCAATCAGTGTCAGACAACTGGTTAGTCAGCTGTGGCTGCGAAAACAAATCGGGACGATAACGCAGACAGCAAACGGCCGCATCAAGGCTTCTGAAGGCTTAGTAGAGTATGGATGGCCTATGGCATGATGAGGCATTGCGAAGATTCATATAAAGATAGGCAGAATAATGAAAATGCAAAGAAATAAACAAAGAATAAAAAGGCCTAGGCCATTTTGTGTACCCAATGCCTAAGACCTGTGTAGGTGTGTGTATATCAGTCAGATTAAGTGGTCCCGTCACATGGGGAGTGGATCTGTAGCCAATTAGAGCACATGATACACTTGTTAGTGTGGAACCAGGCCTGGCCAATTAAAGCGTCTGCTGCTATTACGGCCAAAAGACGCCTACGCCTTCTAGTCATCACCAGGACTGGCTATCGCAGGGCGCTGCTTAGCGGATTGCGGATTAGTTACGACGATGGTGACGATGATTACCTACTGTATACTGCTTGATCATACGGTAGTTTCATTTATCATCAGAGCCGAAGACAAGGCTCGCTTTCAAATTGTTTATGGAACCTCCCGTTGTCGCTGTACAAGTACGGCCGGATGCCATCAGGCTATTTGGTTCTGGTCGCGTTGGCCAGAGCTTATATGAGGCTGAATCTGTACGTAGTTGTAGACCACAGCATCTACATCCTAGAGTTGATACACCGGCGAGCTGGCCAGCCAGCCATCTTGTACTAGCCCAAGCTCTATTTGTGGCCACTTGTATGGCTATCAGCACGTCAACGCACAGCCAACGGAGCTATTGATAGGAAAATATCTCATGTCGCTTCCCGCGTTGTTCATGCATCTTTTGTTTTTTTTATTATATATGTAATTCTCCTTCCACTGGCTAGCGGCAGCATCCCGCCACGGTCTCATCGTGCCGCGGGTCTCAAGTACCCTCTGCCTGACCTTCTGATGCGTGATTACAGAGCACTGCAGGTATTATGTCGCAGAGCTGCAGGCTGACTTACCTGACTGTAGTGCTTGCTTCAGCAGTCTCAAATGAACCTGTTGCTACTGGCCGATGTACTAATGGAGTAAGGCATTGCATAGTCGACGGCCAAGTTAGTGGCTGAGGTGCTCACTTTTGCTATATTTTCGTGTTCATCGGCGAATATTACTGCACTAAATGTGAATAACTTCTGTTGCTATCAACACAGGTGCTACACACACTAGACCAAATTACTGTCCAGTGCTCGTACAACAAATACTTTAACAATACTAGCGCCCTTGGTACTACCTACAATAGCTCTACTTAGTTATGCATGGTCCCCATTTTGCTAGGGTGCTAGGGGCCTTGCTTAGTGTTGCTGGAACTGACAGGGCACCGTTGGACACTCGCCATAGCGAACAACACCGCGTCCGAAGTATGATGAGACAGGCCTGAAAAGCACCCTGCATTTAATGTAGAGATGGCTAGACGCTTCCATGAGATCCGTCACGAACTGAACCATGAGATCGTCGGAACATGCTTGACTAACTCCTTGCGAGCGATGATATCACTGTCAAGGACAAATTGTCATGCTGTGCCGCAAACAACAAAAAATGTATTACTTCAGGGCTGTGTATGTTATGATACCGAGGTGCTACATAGTTAAAGCTCTATTTCCACCTTAATAAAAAAGAAACAGTATGCTAGAACTAGCAACTAGATACAATTCTTGCAAACTGCCAAGAGTCTGCCTGACTACACAATAGTTCAAGGGAACCGACATATACATAGGCATCCTTTGTTTATACTTTGTCCCTTCTTTTCTCTTCTTTTTCTCTCCCATATCTGCATCTTACCAGCACTAGCAACTCAGCTCGTTGGCTTCTAGGAAGATTTTGAAGCTAGAGTGACAACATCACATGTTTACAATCTGCATGTATCTGGCAAAATTTCTACTGGAATTATCTCGGTTCGGATCAAAAGACACCAGACACCATTTTCGCCATTAGGCTCGGCTACAGTGTTAGCGAAACGGGAAAATTATTCTCAAGTATACGAAAATATTGACTATAAACGCCCAATCGAGAAAATATCACTAAATGTCTCGCGATTATAAGCACCCGGACTTACTATCATGAAGACTCCCATGACAACCATCGATGGACGACAACAGCCAAAATTATCCTTCGTGGCCAAGGCATTGTCAATAGCGTGAAAGGAAATAGCGTATGTCGACATTTTTGGAAGCCCGTCTACTATCATTCTGCTGGGTTGTTTTTACTTGTTGGCTCCCTCGCATAACGCTTCTCTCGCCCTATATCATCGCTCTTGTTATCTTGCTTCTTGAAACTATTGTCTGCCAGAGCGCTTTTACATAGTGTGGCCTATAGCTGGGACGAGAGAATGGGCGTTTAGAGACAAGGTTATAGACAAGGTAAGACATATCGTCCGCAAAGAACTATCTCGCTTTCGAGACCAACTTCAACCGTTCTGTTATGCCTTGTCTCTACCACATATGTACTATGTGGCTAGAAAGTACATAGCTAAGCAACGACTTTGAAAAAAAAAAAAAAGTCAAACGAGAGCAAGAAACGAACACGAGGACTAGAAACAGGGTTCTTATCCCTCCGTCAAATGAGACATTCTATAGCGACGCAAGGAGGAGAGGAGTTTTATTTTCCTCGGTTTTATTCATATCGGACGAGAAACACAGTGTTGATACCTTGTAGTTTTTTGGCGGATTTCCTACCCCTCAGCATAGATATCTCAAATTGGCAAAGAAAAGATATCCATATTCCAAAGAGGCACTCTCTGTGAGACAGTTTCGGAACAACATATCGTGTTGTAATAGATGTTGAAGCTATAACACTTTGAATTACTAAGCCTAGAAGAGAATGTGTTTGATATCGATGAAGATCGATCTATGTCGAGCTGAACTCCGAGGGCATTCCCGGGGACTTAGAGAGGAAAGAGAAATTAACTAGGCCGCGGGGCCTGGAACTGGAAACAATACGACAGCAAAGAAAGACCGCCTAAGAGGTATCTCTTGGCCCAAGTCTTGCTTATTACTGATCATGTCTCTCAGCTAAGTCTTGATCCACATACATATGTACGGATGTATATATTAGAACCTAGCTATAGAGTAGCCATAGTCATTCTTGTGTGCTCTGGTGCCTATCATTCTATTCTTTAGACCATGGCAAACATCGGCAGTCCCGGGATTAAGTTTTATGTATCTTGCCCATATATGTAAACATGAGCAACTTCCCCCCTCTTAACATATGTGTTTCTTCTTCTAAAATATATTTCCTAAACCGTGAAAGAATGCCACTTATAGTTTCACTATGCTCGGAACACCTATACTATATTCATTATCTCATATTTAAATCTAAGAGACACACAAACCTTCGTCTTTTTACAATACAGTTCGGAGACCTTTCAGTTCTTGGTGACGATGGACAAATGGGTTTATAACCTAACGGGGCAAGTAACAGATACTGTAACTTGAAGCCTGTGCCTCATACTTGTATTTCCCAACCCCACGCCTCATCTAGCCTATATCCTATGGAATAAATCACTCCCCCATCGTAAAAAGGCTAGTCTCTACAGAAACGAGTCCAACTCATCGTTTCTAAAATATCACCTTGATTGGAACGCCATACCACTATTTAATTGTTAGAGCGGGCATTCCACCTACGGTCTGAATGGGTAGTTTTCAACACCATATTCTTGGCGGACTGAACAGTGCGACTATGTGATAGGAAACTATGGCAGGCACCTATTACAACGAGAAAGAAGACAAGGAAGGGCCAAACAGGACACATAGACAGCGTGAAATATCAGTGCACACGGCTAGAGTAATAATGAGGTTTCAATATAGCGATGGTTTCTGATTTGATAAAGCCCTCGGACTATGCAACATTTAGTAGACGTTTAAGTATCACAAACAATTATGGTACCGTAACATGTTTCTTCATGACGGTTATGCCCGACTACTAGCGCGTGCACTGCTTAAAAAAAAGATCACAGACGTGATATAAGAGTTTACAGGATGGTATATATGTACTAATTTCAAGTGCACAACTCTAGTAGTGTACTTATATGCCCTGAAGTTGTCATTGCAACTCGGGCGGCTGGTAGAGAGCATTCTATGTCAAATAAATGTTTACTTGGATACTAGATCAGTGTCAGAAGCAGGCAAGTCAGATAAAATGATAAAACAATATCTGAAAGGAACTACTAGCAATGTTAAAAATGAAGCCTGGTCATGGCCTAGCCCAAACAAGCGTTGATTTGTATTCTTCCATTACAGGGGCAAGTGATAAAAGAATTATGTCTTGAGGTCTTTGCATCACGGAGACGATATTGATGGAAGATCAAGATCTAGACTTCACATAAACACATGAAGATTATGCAGAATAACGTCCCTTGTTGAAAGAAGTCCATATATTTATATAGATTGCAGGCTAGGCCAGGCCTAGAATATTAGCTTGCAACTTCGGGCGAGCCTCGTATCATATTGCAACACAATCAAGCAGTAATTCCTGTAGAGAGAAATTGATGATTGACACGGCTGCAGCCAGGTAGAGCACAAAGCAAAAAAGCGCCGACAAGGTCCGTGCAATAGTACTTACATTGCTATATAGTTGTTGGCGGCTTTGTTACGCTAGATAAGTATCATTTTGCGTCAATAGATCGATCGGCATATCGTAGAAGTAAATAATCGACCAAGGAGCGTTGCAAAGATCCAAACCCCGTAGACAGCTGTCGTATCGTATTGGCAGGCGTTTCGAGGCGCGAGAAAATGGACGCTTGGGCTTCAAGCAGATAGGCGAGACTGCTTCAACCGACGATTTGTTGTCAGTGTTTGAACAATATTTGGAACAAAGCTTTACCTTTGTGTTTGCCTGTTATTTTGTTCTTTGCTACATAGATAGTCTCACTTCTCCAAAAAATTTCATGTGCTTCAGCATCGCATTATATAAATCAAGTACGAATAAATATATAGATTTTTAAGTAATGATATGTGCCTATCGACTGAGAAACCGGGGCCGTATTTTTTATTTCCGTCCGCCATTTGCTCGGTTATATACAAAATAGTAAATTACTGCCTTCCTTTTGCTTTCCTTACTATCTACAGAACTGACTCTTAAGCTAGAGCGAAGAATAAAACTATACAATGTATTCAAAATTACTACTTTTAGTAGTTCTTGTTCAAGAAGATCAGATAATATACAACTACCTCGTCACGTTTGCTGGTAGACAAGGTTAGGGTTCGGCGATTTTCTTTACCATGAACAGGGAAGGTGCCTCGAACATAAGGTTACACAGTCACCACACAAGGACACTAAGACTAAATGATATAGGAATGTGAAGAGTTTTTTTTTCTGCATGTTCTGTTGGATTTGAATTTTTTAGATACCTCGAGGTATCAATACCACTTTTGCCCAGAATATATCGCCGTATTGCTATGAAATAACACTTTATTTATTACTATTTTACGTCTCGACACAACGTAGACGTAACATGATAACATACCACAACAGAAAGATACAGAATAGGGCAAAATAAAAAAGAATCCGTAGCAGTCAAGGTTAATTACCAGTTGAACTCGACCATCGTCACCCATCCACTCCTCAGACCAGGGAGCCCTCACAATCTACAAAAGTGTCCTCATCGTGATTTTCTAAGTCTGATGGGCAAACTGGGAGTGTAGCACCATCACCCATGCCCTTCTTGAGCATCACCGAAGTCCTTCCTTTCCGTAGGTGATGGGCGGTCCCAGGGCCTGACGTGTTTCATGCCGTTGAGCTCCCCCATGACTTCCTTCTGCCGCCGCAGTTTACTTCTGGGTTCCGGATACACTCCAAGTCGGCGTGGGCCTGGGCTGTTGCGACTGGAATGACGGCAAAGGCCTGCTCTCGATAGGAAGGGATTCCCATTCCCTTCAAGTTCATGGGCAAGTCCATAATGTCTTCGTCGTATGGGCCGGCGCGCCTCTGATCCACCGCATCGCATTGGGCAGGAGATTGTCAAGCGTAGACCAGATGTCCTCCAAGCCGTCGGGTCGTAAGATTCTCATCAGGTGTCGAAGTGTCTGTTGTGTTCAAAGACGGAGGACCAAATGGGCCTCTTGCAGGGACAACTGCTCCAGCCTGAGATGTGCGCCAGCTTGGTGAACTATACAGTCATAGAGGAAGCGTCGTCGGGTGGCAGTGCGGCCGAGGAAGGAGCCAAGCACCTCTATGCCGGCTGACTGGCCGCAGTTTGATACGGAGGACCTTCGACTTGGACTGGTTGAGGGAGACTCCGATTTATATGCAAGCAAAGTGGCCGCTGTATCCAGTACATCCGCGCGTCGACCAACTACGAAAATGTCGTCGAAGTAGGCCATGACTTCCTCCTCCGTATATGTCCCGAGTCTTACGCTTGAGCTAACCGGGCCGGGATTTCATGTGATCACGGAAGTTTCGGCGACAATGTCAATTCTTGAATGTTGGCCATTCCGGGCCGAGAGACGACAGCTTCCAGACTAGCCATTCCTAAAATTCTGTCTACCGAAAACAAAACTATTATTCTTGTACCAGACAGAGATTTCTCTTGGCATTAAAGCCGAGCCCCTAAACGTCATAAGAGATGCCTGAATCTATTCGAATCTGCAATTACTAGCCGCCCGGGCGTCGGCCAGAAGACAACATCATTACTCGAATGCTTCCATCTGTCTAGAACGAGCCATCTTTGAGATGATAGCGGATGGACGTTAGATAGTGAAATCAACATCGAATTTAGCGGTCCGTAGAAACTGAGTTGTCCATCAGCAATGCGATTTAACCGAATCTAGGTAGACCCACAAGAGCACATAAAGAACAATTATGACAAAGGGATTCATTTTATCCTTCTCTTGATAGCATTACTACTTTATGATCGTATTTCATTTTTCACTGGAAGTATGCACTATAGGTATATGGGTTTAGATACATAGTGACGCCTTGTGGCAGCTGGAAATAAAATTGGATATTCGGACGCCCACTTCCACGTCACTTGATCGCAGTTGCTCAACTTCGCCTTTTGCATTGCTGATGTGTCTGTACAAATCATCATCTGACCCATGACCGGCGTCTTGCATTCCTAGCCATCTTCCTGCCGTCGTAAAGATCACCGTACTTTGAGGGGGAACAATGGATTCGCTGGCAAATTCTGGGAGGGGGGCTGGCAGATACGGCAAAAGAGCTTACCTATTGATATCTATAGAATATAGTACACGTCACCTCCGAAAATGCAAGAGGTAAGTCATGGGAAGAAAAAAGAGCGTTGGTAGGAAGACGCTGATTCCCATAGTGGCACGTCATTAAGAATCATCCCTTGAGCCAACAGTAAACGATTACACATATAATCCTAAACTACTCTTACCAGTGTATACCGCATGAAAGACTCTCAGGAATTTGCGCATTTGCGGCGCATGATCCAACAAAGGTCGATCAATACGAAAGTGAAAGAGGGGTATTAGCTCGTGCGTATATTGTTGCTTTCAGCGATCATTACCGGTAGTACGGTAGACTGACTGGACCGGTATCGTATCCATAAGATATGAGGCATACTGTATAGGGAATATTATGGTGAATAGGTTTGTTTGGAATGGCCGAATCTGAATCAACAGTATTTGAGTATCTTTAGTTAGTTTTACGGGAATGAACACTACGCATAAGACATCTTCATGTCAAGTCCATAGCAACACTCCGGGCTGAGCCCCTGTCTCTGAGCGATGAGTACGATAGTCTTACATTGGGGTACTACAAAGAAAAGAAAGATATGGCGTTGAGGCATTTAGATGAGGGCCACTTCTATTCACTAACAAAAATGTAGTAGTAGGCTTATTATCGGCTCGAACCTCCCAGTTCGTCATGCCCAACATATCACATCAACACTAACTCCATTATATGAATACGTGGAATCTACCCTAGGCAGTCCATCATGCTACGTAACCGCCCGTCAGCTGTCCGGATTGCTGCATTATCTGTGGCGGCGCCTCTCTAACTCAACATGAAAAGCTAGCCAAATAGAACGAACCAGGCTGCAGCAGAGTACCTCGGCGTAGCGAAAGCGAAAATATACGTGAAAGTATGTCAATATCGAGAGATAACTTGAAGTCTTTACTGTGCTATTGAAACGTATCACAAGCGTCACCTTGGTATCAATACATTTGCCACAGAGATCATACAGTTATGGCATATGGACTACCAAGATCAAATGAATCTATTGATATATCTTGAGAGTTGATGGCCCATGCTAAATCTATATGTATTATAGCAGAGATGGTAGTATTAGTTGTTCATTTACTTCAAATTAGCCATATAAGGTGGTTTAAGTTTATTTAGAAAATTGTGACTTTGAATACTAGGGAGGATATTGGTTGAGCATTGAATACGCAAACTCACATGTAGTCAGTGACATAGCCAGCATAGCAGGCTTTGGGCTTGAGATGGTCACTGTAACTAAATCGTAACAAAAAACGTAGTACGTATATAGTCTAACAGCACAGCACAGCTGACTATGTCACAATACATAATGAGTCACCGTTCTTTATGGATCAAGACATAACTAAAATATATATAAAAACATACCCGAACATTACCTTAGTGGTGGCTCTTTCCTGACAGGCAACCATTCTATTTGCAATGCGTTACCACTGCCAGCTTCCACTTTTCCTACATACATATCTTTGATAGACATAAAAGCGTTATGCCATATCATGTATTGATAGTTAGGCACAATGTATGTACTGAAAAGTCCACATCTATCTCTAGCGGGGAAAGCAGATGATAACACTCGTAGCATGTCAGATTCTCTAGAAAAGTGGCCTGAGAGGGTAACATTATCCTCAGAGACGTTGAAAATCCACCATAGTGACGTTCATTGTGGTTGTTGTCGAGCCCGAATGTTACCTAGCACGAAATAGCTTACATGTCTCCATCTTCTGGAAGCCTTTAATCCGGAGCCATTTTCCCGTAAAATGGCAAACTGTCCGTTTTCAAAGCCTTGCGTCTAGTATTGGCCTTTGGTTATATTCATATCGCACTACGGGCTACTGAATACATATACA